>CAUYRH010153888.1:0-21940 GCA_963574655.1 Perodicticus potto | reverse complement strand
GTACACCTGAGCTGGCGGGTTCGAATCCAGCCCGGGCCCACCAAACAACAATGACGGCTGCAACCAAAAAATGGCCAGGCGTTGTGGCGGGCACCTGTAGTCCCAGCTACTTGGGAGGCTGAGGCAGGAGACTCGCTTGAGCCCAGGAATTGGAGGTTGCTGTGAGCTGTGATGCCACAGCACTCTACCCAGGGTGACAGTTTGAGGCTCTGTCTCAAAAAAAAAAAAAAGAATATTTGGGGCTTCCCACTTGGATGCCCTTCATCTGCTGCTGGAGGTTCTGTTCTTTTGCGTATGATGTTTATCAGTCTTCCTCCCTGCCAATAAAGTCTATCCTGTCACTTAAAAAAAAAGATTATTGAAAAAAGCCAGAACTTTTACTCTATATTCTTTTATCTTGGTCAAATTTTTATAGTAAACATGTATACATAAATATTAAGTACAATGTAACTAAACTATTTATTTTTTACTAGAGTGATACATGAACATAATTAAAAATGTCAAATATTATCATTTTAGTTCATTTTGTATTGCTATAACAATACTTGAGGCTGGGTAATTTATGAAGAAAAAAGGTTTATTTTGCTCATGATTCTCATGACTGGAAAGTTCAAGATTGGGCATCTGCAATGGTGGAGGTCTCATACTACTTCAATTCATGGGCAAAGTAGAAGGATAGCAGGCATGTGCAAAGAGACCACGAAGTGAGGGAGGAAGCAAGAGAAAGAGAAGCCAAGGAAACCAGAGTCTTTTAAAAGTCTCACCAGAACTAATCTATTCCTACAAAAGTGAGAACTTAACCCCAGGGAGGGTTAAATGTATTCATGAAGGATCCACCCCATGACCCAGACACCTCCCACTAGACTCCATCCCCCAACACTGTCACATTGGGGATCAAATTTCAACATGAGTTTTGACAGGGAGAAACCATGTTCAAACCAAATTATTAAATTACTATAAAGATTATAAGAATGGGCAGTGCCTGTGGCTCAAAGGATTAGGGTTCTGGCCCCATATGCCATGGGTGGCAGGTTCAAACCCAGCCCCGGCCCCAAACTGCAAAAACAAAAAAAAAAGATTATAAGAACAAATAGTAATCATTTGCCTTTACTCCATTTCCAACTGTCAAAGGCAACTACTTTCAACTTTTTTGTTTCTTATAGTATGTACCTCCATATCACTAAATAACATGTTAACACTGATATTTCCAATATTTCATTTTAGATATTATTCAGTGAATTATAAGTCAATTAAGATCTAGTTCTGCTACACATAACTGAGCCTCGAATAACTGAGAGCATATATACATATAATCTCACAAAACACAAACGCATGGCAAACCAGTCCAGAGAGGAAACCGTAGCTTTATCATGTCAGCAGGCCTCAGACCCCTCCAGCTCTCTCATCTGCCATCTTTGGTGGGTGTACTTTATTCTTACAGTCCGTGGTTGTGGCAGAAACTCCAACCACTACATTTCCATTCAAACCCCTTTCATTAAATTATCTTCAGTATTTACATTTTTCTTCATTACATGTGGTGAGCCACTCGATACCTTCAGATACAGCAGATTACCTTCCCACCTTATCTCTTTTCCAGGAGGCAGTCTTCCTAGAGCTCGCCATTCCCTGCTCTAGTCTGGTTACACTCTGGTTTGATGACATGGGACTTCTGCTCCCTGTCATTTCAGGAATTATTTTCATCTCTCTTTCACATCCATTCTCCTACACTCTGGTTCTGAAATTTCCTTCCTTCTTGATTTACTCCTTTTAGTATGAGTTGAAATAAATTTTCTGTGCATGGGGAGGGGAGCAGTAAGTTTGAGATGCTGAATGCTTGAAAATGTCTTTTTTATCTCAAACTGAACAGTTTGGCTGAATAGAGAATCATAGTTTAAAAAATATATATTCAGTAGTAAATTAGTCACTGTTCCACTGTTTCCTAACTTCCAGGGCTGCTGCTGAGAAGTCCATGACACTCTCATCTGTACTTCTTTGCGTGATACATGGTAGTTTCCCCCTTTGATATGGTTTAGATGTTTGGCCCCTCCAAATCTCATGTTGAAACTTGAGCCCCCATGTTGATGTAGGCCCTGGCTTGGTGCCCTCACTGCAACAATGAATGACTTCTCCCTTTATTCCTTCCTGTCCATGTGAGAGCTGGGTGTTTCAAGGAGCCTGGCAGGACCCCCTCCCTCTCTTGCTCCTTTCCGCACCCTGGACCTGCCTGCTCCTCCCTCACCTCCTCCGTGGTCAAAAGCTCCTGAAGCCCTTGCCAGAGCAGATGCTGGCGCCATGCTTGTACTGCCCATAGAACTGTGAGCCAAATAAACGTCTTCTTTATAAATTTTGCACCCTCAGGTATTTCCTTTATAGCAGTGGAAACGGACTAAGACACCTTTCCTAACCACACTTCAGATGCTTTTTCTTAAAGAAAAATTTTTCTCCTTTCTCTAGAGAGTCTTCAATTTGATCACAATGTTATCATGTTAGTGAATCTTTTGTAATTCCCTGTGTTGGGCACTTGGTGAGTACTTGCGATAGAAAGAAATGTTCTTTAGTTTTAGAAATATTCCCCCAAGGAAGAATGATTCCTTCTTGTCCATTCCTAGAAAAAAAATGTTTCTTTCTATAATATTTTTCTATTATTTGGGTTATGGGAAGTCCTGGACAGATTTTCTAATTTTCTTACCTCCTGTCTATCATTTTGCCACTTTTGACAATTACATTATCTTCCATTCTGTCTATTAAATTCTAATTTCAGCTATCATAGTCTAACTCCCAAGAGTTCTTTCTTGCTCTCCACAAGGCTCTTTTCTTCTGACCCCTTACTGTTATTTCATGGATGCAATTCTTTGAGGATATCCATTCTCCACCTTGCCATTCTGCTTCTGTTTATTTTTGTTTTCCTTTTTTTCTTTGTTTTGCTTTTGGTCTTTGACATTTGAGGCTTTCCTCAAAAGTCTGGTGATGCTTTGTTGTCTACTCATATTTAAGAATGGGGTACCTGAAGTACAATTGGACTGGTTTCTACTAAAAGTTAATGATGACAAAGGACGAAAAGGTGGGGGGAACGTCACAGATCAAAGAGAACAAAATGTGACATGTGGACCTGGGATAGAACCTGATTAAAACAAGCTAAAACATTTTTCTTTAAGAACTAAGGAAATCAGATGATGGACTGGGATTAGATAATATCAAGGAACTGCTGCTAACTTTGGGATAATATTGTGGTTATGTAAAAAAAAAGTCACATCACACCAAATTAAATATGAACAAAATAGCAGGTAGACTAAGATTTGCTTTAAGATACTTCAGCAAGGCTCGGCGCCTGTGGCTCAATGGGCTAAGGCGCCAGCCATGTACACCTGAGCTGGCGGGTTCGAATCCAGCCTGGGCCCGCCAAACAACAATGACAACTGCAGCCAAAAAATGGCCGGGCGTTGTGGCAGACGCCTGTGGTCCCAGCTACTTGGGAGGCGGAGGCAGGAAACTCGCTTGGGCCCAGGAATTGGAGGTTGCTGTGAGCTGTGATGCCACAGCACTCTATCCAGGGTGACAGCTTGAGGCTCTGTCTCAAAAAAAAAAAAAAAAAGATACTTCAGCAAAGGAAAAAAATTGGAACAGATAAAACAAACATGATAAAACCTTAAAAAATTTTAAATATGTGTTATTGAGTATTTAGCATTTTCTTCTAAAAAACTAATAAGGAACCGAAATGCTGTCTGTAAGCCTCTGTTTGGGGGGCAGGAAGGGTTTGGTTATTGTTAAGTGATGGCCTTCACTATGGGTAGGCCAGGGGAGGTACCCAGTCACTCTGGATCTCTTAATAAAGTTCTGGGAAATAAGGGAAAATACCAGGGGATGTCACTGTTCTGAAAGTCAGCTTAATCTCCCTGTTTTCTTTTCACCACCTCTCTTCTACTACTCTCCATCCTTAGCCATGCCTAGTGTCACTGAAAGCAGGAAAGAAACACCCAGTCTTCTGCCAGGGTCAGGGAAAGGTAATTACATGTCTTAGAGGAAATGGATTGAGAAACGTAATCTGGAAGTCTAAATGCATCTTTAAAATATTTTAACCTTGTATTTTTAGCCCTACTTAATATCTTGGCAAGTATTTCTCTTAGCATACTAAGAGAAAAAAGTCAGCCAAATGTTATTTATAGGAGTCACAGCATTAAACAAAAATTGACAGAGGAATGAAGAAAATAAAAGGTTATAAAGTATATAGCAGATGCTTTAAAAAATGATACAATATATAATGTTAATGTTAATAACCAGCAAGAGCATTAAATGGAACAAAGAACATTTTATTTTGATAAAAGCCCAATCACCAAGAAATGGCTTCAGAATACGTGTATAAACAAAAATTTGTTACAAATACAATGAGAAAAAATTAATAAACATAATGAGAAGTATTAACACTTTTGTCCCAGAAATGGAAAAGGTCATAATAAGATGAAAATAGACAAATATCTTGAAGATTCAAATAACAAAATTAACAAGATTGATATATGAATACAATTGGAATTTTCTATCTAATAAGAACTTTTCCCCAATACATGGTGTAATCATGAAGATTGACCATGTCACTGGCCACAGTCAAGATACTAGCATATTCTTTATTATTATGATTATTATTTTATTGGTTGGGATTCACTGAGGCTACAAAGAATTAATTTACACTGATTGCATTTGTTAGATAAAGTCCCTCTTATAATTGTGTCCTGCCCCCAAGAGAAGTGCCATACACCGTGACCCCTCACCCCTTCCTCCCACCTCCCCTCTCCCCACTTTCTCATTCTCCTACCTATCCTCTTGTATTAGTTCATCTACTGCCTTCATATTAGAATTGAGTACATTGGATTCTTGCTTTTCCATTCTTGTGATGCTTTCCTAAGAAGAATGTGGTCTACTTCCATCCAGGTTAATACAAAAGATGTAAAGTCCCCATCTTTTTTAATGGCTGCATAGTATTCCATGGTATACATATGCCACAGTTTGTTAATCCATTCCTGGGTTGGTAGGCATTTAGGCTGTTTCCACATTTTTGGTGATTATAAAATGAGCTGCATTGAACAGTCTAGAGCAAATGTCCTTATGATAAAAGGATTTTTTTTCTTCTGGGTAGATGCCTAGTAATGGGATTGTAGGATCAAATGGGAGGTCTAATTGAGTTCTTTGAGGATTCTCCTTACTTCCTTCCAAAAAGGCTGTATTAGTTTGCAGTCCCACCAGCAGTACAAAAGTGTTTCTTTTGATACTTCAAGATGTCTATATTAGATTGGTTCCACAACAGAACACATATTCAAAAATAATATGAATTTTTGACTTATCCATGGTTTCACAAAAATTCTAAAAAAGCCTCACATATAATCACAAGCCAAAATGTATGCTTGAAAGAATGAGAGTATACATTCATAATAAAAATAAAACAATAAGTGTCCAAGTGAAAATGTCAGAGAGATTACTGCCAAACATAGGACTTAAGGATATCAGATATTTCATACTTACTAACCTAATACTTTAGAAATAAATGATAATAGAAATATAATGGATATTTCCAAATATTTCAAAGTACTAAGAAGAAAATTTGTATCTTTAAATGCATTTATTAAAAAACAATGAATGGATGTTCTAGTTGTCATGATCCTAAAGCAAGAAATAAAAGACAAGAACAATGAATTTTCAGAAGCAAGAATAACTCAGTTGCAGTAAGCATACACAATGCCCAATTGTGGTTTCTAAATACAATTTTCCAGTAAAAGAAAGTAGAGCATCTCAGAGAACTGACTGATTCTCAGGTTGAAGCATGAAAAATTCAGGATGAGCCTAGAATATTTTATGGTACCAGAAAGGAAGAAGAGATCAGCAGAAGATGGGGTCAGGTTAAAAGGGCACAAGAGTAAACTCAGAGAATTCATAATGTCCAAAACTAAGCAAAAATGAATGATCTCAATATAATTGTGAGTCAAGATAACATAAACCCAAATTGAGGGATATTCTATAAAATAACTCTCCAAAAGCCTCAAGATCATAAAAGACAAAGAAAGACTGAGGAACTATCAGAGATCAAAGACAAAGATATGAACTCTAAATGCAATGTGGAATTCCAGATTGAATTCTGGACAGGAAAAAAAGACATTCGTAGAAAAAGTTGATCAAATCAAAGTCTGTCAGTTAGTCAACAGTGCACTGGCACAAACCAATGCTACTTTGTTAGTATTTATCATTATACCATAGTTATGCATTTAAAACTTCAGAGAAAGGATGGGAACCAGCACTGGGAAGGCTGGTCAAGGGAATTTTAGTCTTTTTCTGTAATATTTAAATGATTTACAATGAGGATACGTTTATGTGTTGCTTAAAAATCTAAAATTAGAATTTTTAGAAAACCTAAATGTCTCATTATGTGTGTGTAAATGTATCTCAGGTTTACAAATGGGAAGAAAATCTAGAAATATTAGAAAGAAATTTAAAAGCATACTGCTGAATGATAAGATTATATTGTATACTGGGGAATGATAAGATTTAAACATGTACAAGCCTCCTCTAACTTTTAGGATTCACTCAGAAGAGAATTCTGTTTTATAAAACATTTTCCTTTTTATAATTAAAAAAAATTCATTAAAACATTTTTCAAAGTCAGTTATTTTAATACATTTTCCAAATGAATGTTACATGTAAATAGCATTCCAAGCCCTCTAACTATATTCCCTGATAAATTTGGTCACATTATTTCATTCTGCTTTGGCTATGCTAGTTCATTTTACTTCTTCCAAATCACACTGGTATGGTTAAAACTGACATGTAAGGAGAGCACAAATGTTCACTTTTACTGTATATATTGTATCAACTATGTGAAATAATTCACAAACACTACAATAGTATGTGCTGTGCTAGTACAGAGAATGTTGTAACAGTCATAATGCTGCACAGCATTTGAACATGATGTTGATGTAAGGACATAATGTTGCCTAGTCAGAGGGTGTTCCTGACACAGTGGGTACTAACAGCATGTTCTAGTGGAGAGAGTTCTGCGCTGGGAGTTAGATGACTTGTTTTATAACCCTCTTGCCAATGCAATCATAAGAACAAGCATATTTATTACCCTTATCTATTTCCCAGGTTTTCTCAGATAATTTGATTAAAATGGATTGTGTGAGAATCACTGAGTTGTAAAACAAATCAGGGAAAGGTATTACGGTCCTTCCTTAACAGTTTTTGATTATCAGTTTTACTCGTGATGAAAATATTCTAAAGAAAACTACTTTAAAGATCTTTAACTTTCCTCCACTCTGTAATACTTTTGGAAAAACAGCAAGAAAGCTAGCTACATCATTGGGGATTTTACCACTTGTAACTTACACTCTTTCTCAAATTTCTAAAGATTAATTTATTTTTAGTCTTTTTCTCAAACTGGTTTTGCAACAATCAAAAATGAGAGATGGAAGTTCAGGATCTGAAAAAATGAATAGGGGAATTTTCAGGATTATATCTTAACTACGGTCTGACAGGCAAAGGCATCCAAATGTCAGGGAGAAAATTAGGACTGCAACAAAGAAATTACTCAAAACCATGTAGTACTTTAGGAGTTCCTGGGAAATGGATTTCAGAAATTGACATACAACTTCCAATTATGAGAAGTGGCTCCTATAAAAGCTCCTTGGAAGTTAACCACTTCTTAAAGCATTCTGAAAATTAAATTACTTTAAGAAAGGAGAGAATAGGGGATGAGAAGTCCAAGCATTACAGATAGATAAATCTCTAAGGATTCAATAAAACGAGGAAAAAATGCTTATTTTGCACAGAAGTCATAAGCACTTTGTGAAACCTCAGAGGCAGAAATCAATGTACTTTACCTATTACCAGGAGCTATAGCAATTTAAAAAATGTCAACAGGAGAATATACAGGACCAGAAATGCCACTAACATACAAGTACACAAAAATAAACAATATTTAAAAAAAATTATTTGTGAATACAAATACTTAATATCTAGTTGAGTGGTATTGTACTGCTTTTTATCTAGAAAATTAACATGATACCCATGTATATCTTCCTATAAAATTCTTAGTTACTAAAATAAATCCTTTGGTTAAGACAGTCTTAATTTTATACCAAAGAGTCACTATCCCGTACATTACAAATGTACTTTCAGTAATAAATGTACTCCTTAACAGCTTGACACCTTCTCAAGGGTGCTTGCCCTGTTAAAGATCAGAAATATTTACTTTTGCTAACAAGCAGAGTCATCAAAATTCTAACATTATCTTCTAAAACCCTTATCTTGACCTTTCATATTCCTTCCCTCTCCTCTCTCTTCTCCCTTATCTCTGTCTTTCCCCATGCTCTTCCAAAAAGGCAGAAGAAAGGTATCTTACATTGGGCTGAACGAAGAAAGCTTCTTAAATTAACCTCATTCGGCCATTATCATTAGTGAAATAACTTAGAAACAGAAAGCCAAATACCACATGTTCTCACTTAATTACATAAGTGGGAGCTAAACAATGGGTACACATGGATGTACAGAGTAGAATAACAGACACTGGAGACTTCCGAGGGGGCAGTGTGACGGGGGCGATGAGGGATGAGAAATTACCCGTCGGGTACAATGTGCGCTATTCAGGTAATGAATACAGTAAAAGCCTAGACGTCACCACTATCCAATATGTCCATGCAACAAATCTGCACTTGTGCTTCCTAAATCTATACAAATAATTAAATAATAAATTAACCTCACTTAATTAATAGAATGAGCTTTCAGTCTTTGATTATTCACTTATTTCTCCCATCTCTTTCAACATGCAGATGGTTTATTAAAATAATTGATCTTTCTCTGACTAAATATGATACCCCTGAGCTTTACTAGGATAGAAGCAGATGTTAAAAATCTTAACCCTGGATTAATGTTTAATAAAAAACTAAACATAATTTTATGTTAGGGTTAATATATAATTTCACAAAATGGAACTGAACCATTTTACTGTGTTTTCTTGAAGATAAGGGGCTAGAAGACTATTTGGAGAAAAACTAAAATCTCCATCATTTTAAAGTGCTCTTAATAAAATAATGTTTCACAATCAAGCTAAGAACCAAATCAAAGACTCAATACCTTTCACAATGGCAACAAAGAAGATATAATACCTAAGAACATATTAAACCAAGGAAGGAAAAGATCTCTATAGGAAAAACTATGAGTCGCTAAGGAAGGATATAAACAAATGGGAAAATATATCATGCTCATGGATTGGTAGAATCAACATTCTTAAAATGTCTATTACTACCCAAAGTGATCTACAAATTAAATGCAATCCACATTAATTAAAAATATAACTTTTGAGGTACACTGAGCAATACAATAAACACATTTTAAAAGAAAAGGCTGACTCCAAATATTAATATCAGTTATCTTAGGAAGTAATATTTATGGCAATCTTTTTCATCTACTTTCTATTCTCCAAATACCTGTATTCCAATGAAAGCAAGAGGTTTAATTTTTGTTAAAGAATAGATAATAGGTCCACAAATAATTAATAAATTCATGTTTGAAACTATGAAAAAATGAGTGCATCTGAAACAATAAGAAAGCCTATTGGTTAATGCACCCCCCAAATATCACTAGCTTATATGGGTTTTATTGTTGTTGTCATTGCTGTTTTTAAACAGAGTCTCATTCTATCACCCCAGGTAGAGTGCCATCATATAGCTACTGCAACCTCAAACTTCTGGGTTCAAGCGATCCTCCTGCCTTAGCCTCCTGTGGCTGGGACTATAGACACACCATGATGCCTGGTTAATTTTTCTATTTTTAGTAGGGATGGTAGTCTTGATCTCCTGCGCTCAGGTGATCCTCCTGCTTCAGTCTCCCAGAGTGCTAGGATTACGGGAGTGTACCACCATTCCTGGCCACATGTCTTGTTTTTAAATACTGGTCTATGTATTTGCTTTTCTTTGAAGAGATTCAAGAGGCCAAGGTATGTGAGCTTCTGGAAATAATTCAGAGAACTGAAAGAAACAAAATCACTAAAATATGAGATTTCCTTCTCATTTTTGTATAATTGTAATTGTTGAAACAATAGTAATTGTTTCAATACAAGGAAAAGAGAATATGTGACAGTGTTGGGTCACTATTTTTATCTTCTGATAAAATTGTAATTACACTAGGGAGAAAAAGGAAAACCCAAATTTATTCACTCAAAAATATGTATTACTCTACTAAAAATAGAAAACTTAATGGGGCATTATGCCGAATGCCTGTAGTACGAATTACTCAGGAGGTTGAGGCAGAAGGATCATCTGAACTCAGGAGTTTGAGGTTGCTGTGAGCTGGGCTGATGCCACAGCACTCTCGCCTGAACAACAGAGTGAGACCCGTCTCAAGAAAAGTAAATGTATTACATGCTTATCACATGTACTTACAAAGCACAATTAAGCTTCTATTCTCAAGAGGCTCAAGGTTAAGTGGGGAAAGAGCATAAAACGAAGACAGTTACATTACAGTACGATAAAGATGATAAAGGAGGAAGCAGAGACAGGCAAGTAACCAGCTGCTACTTTGTGTGTCCTGGAAAGAACTTTCCGATTAGAGAAGTCTCTGCTTGCTCTGTAAGTGCTAGGTTGTTTAGAGGTAATGAAGGAAAGAAAAGAAAGTTTGTTAGACTTATTTTTTCCTCAAAATATTTAACAATAAAGAAAAATGTGAGTTATTATGGTTACATCCAAATCAAAGAGTTTCAGCAATATTGCAGTGACACTTAAAAATGCCCAAAGAATCATTCAACAAAATATTGCTTCCTCTTCAATCCACCATTCAATTGCCTGCCATACTCTGAGAAAAATACTCTCCAACTACAAATTATTAAATCACATAAAAATATTATAGTCAAAATACTTTTGCCAAATAGTTAAGAAACATATTTTACATCTCCGCAGCTTTCTGCTGATAGCAGAAAACTGAAGAGTGTTTTACTAAATATTTTCTAACTCAAATCCTATATTCTTATGTTGAAAGTTTCACATCTACTGGCAATGACAATAGGAGATGTAACGTGATTTTTCTTGATCATCAGTGAATAACATTGTGGTCTAAAGAGCATATGTTTATGAGGTTCACAAAAATAATTTTAGTCGTGTGGCTGTCTAGGAAAATCATTACAGTAGTTTCTTGGTAAAGGGCTCCATGACAAATGGAACCCAGAGTGCAGCTGGTATGAAGATTTGCTGACGTGCAGTCTGACTGCAAGTTGCAAACTGGTCCTTGAACATATTTTATTCGACTTGCAGAATTTTTTTTTTTTTTATGAGCACCAACATTCGAACTAATAGACCTTTTACATAAAGATCCACATTACTGCTTCTCTTTAAAAATGAAGTAATTCAAATACAATAGGCCTACATTCTCTCCCCACTCCCCAAAACAGTCTCCAGGAACAGCTGCCTCCTTTAATGAGCATGCATTTTTTGGCATTTATTCTGGATACCCATAGGCATTTGAGTTTGCCATACCACTTAATTCTGAAATTCACTAGCTGGATTTCAGATGTTTTTATAACCCATTTAAAGCCCATCTGAATGAGCCTTTAGCTATCCAAAATATTTTTTCTCTAAAAATTACAAGGGGTAGCTGCCTGCCATTCACTTAAGGAATTCTTTAGAATAAATGAATTCTACTTTTATTTTGCAAAATTAAAGAATATATAGACAGAGATAACAGAGAGACAAAGAATGGTAGGGAAATGTTTGAATTTATACTGATAGTTGACCAGATACTAAAATTTGACAGCAAGGAAAAACCATGACTGCCTCAAAATTGCAGTGGTTCCTCAGTTGAGGAATTAGCCGATGTCTACTCCATTGACAACAGCTTGCATCTCACACAACTCGCAAGAACAGGCCTTTTTTGGGTCTCCCTTCATATTAAACAATAAAAACAGTAACAGCAGCAACAAATGATTCAGCATTAACTATGCAAAGGCCCTATGCAATATGCTGTACAGATGCATTTTCAGTTAAACCTTTTGAAGAATACTAGCTCCAGCTTCTCAATTTCCTTTTGGTTCCAACCAAGGGATTTTGCCTGTTTGCTAGCAGTTTCCTTGCCAAAATAAATGCTTTACTAATATTTTTAACTTGTATTTTAGTGTTATCAAAGTGTGTTCTATAGTAAACTCCCTACCACACCCCCTAAATAGTTTCATAGTAAACTGAAGTTTGAAATAATGGGTTTATTTCCTCTAAGACTTCTCAGAGCTTTTACAAGTACATTTGGACCGCTTTAACAAAAATACCATAGACTGTGCAGCTTATACACAGAAATTTCTCATAGCTCCCAGAAGCTGAGAAGTCCAAAATCAAGGTGGCAGCAGAATTGGTGTCTGGTGTGTGCCTGCTTCCTGGCTCATAGATGGCTGTTTTCTCACTGTAACCTCACATGATGGAAGGAGTAAGGAATCTTTCTGGGGATCCTTTTATAAATGCACTAAGGCCATTTATGAGTGCAGAACACTAAAGACATAATCACCTCCTAGAGACCCCATCTCCTAACATATGAATTTTAGGGGGACACAAACCTTAGCCCACAGCACTATGCTAACACATGGAATGGATCACTAAGAGAAAGCAGATGAACAGTATATTCCATTCATAAAATTCGACCACAGAATACTTTTTCAACTGCCTTTCTTAGGAATCCCTTGAAACAAACACACTTTGAGAAGCCATACTTTATTTTTTAGCATTAATTTTATAATCATTCTATGTGATTTCTTTCATTTAGTTGTTCAATAGGGTATCAGAAAGTATCATCAAAAGGGGGAAAGTTGAGTAGTTAGCAGGTACTCCCTCTGAAAAACAGAGATAACTATTTTCCTAGCAAACCATACGGAGGCTTTATCCATTCACACGAACCGTCCCCTTCAGACAGTACTCCTGCCCAGGATAGAGTCTGCTCCCTCAAAAACTTCTTTCTTCTACACGCTGTTTTAGCTAATTATTTTAGGCACTGTCATACAAACTTTCTTGATTATTAAACTGGCTTCTACCATTGGCCCATTGCTTTAGACCTGAAAGACTCCTTGGGCAGGCCAATGTTCCCAACTTAGAAAAGACACCTGGGGCACGTTCATTACTCCAAAACCAGTTTCCAGTCCTCAGCCTCGTTTCTCTTACCATGGGGGAAGACTGACAGTTCCACACCTAAAGATGTTTTTTCTATGATATTGGTGAAGTTGAGTGCCAATATTTTTCTTGTAAATGATCATTAAGGCCAATTTATAAAGACACATCAAAAGAGTTGATGAATAAATAGTGTTTTCTCACACCTGGGACTCATCATATTGTCAATTCACAGAATCTGATTTATCTGATCTTCAGATATCTACTTAAGTAGAACACACCATGAACTTTAAGAGCCATGGATAAAAAAATCTCACCCAGGAAGATCTCTTCAATGCCTTTCCTCCGCCTGGAACTTGAAGATAGAGATTGCATTATTTCTTTTGCTTTTCTCCACCCTCCAAAGTATAGAACCTGAAACCTCCCTTGACAGCAAAAACACATTGGAATTCCAGAGCCCCTCAAGAGCAGAGATTCTCCTAAATATCTGACCTTACCAAGGCTCCAGTATTCCACAAAGGGCTATATTGAGCAACAGATGCCGGCTAAGGATGATTTCTCAAAAGCTTCTGGATGGCTTCTTCATTGCAAACAGGA
Organism: Perodicticus potto; assembly: GCA_963574655.1. NCBI lineage: Eukaryota > Metazoa > Chordata > Mammalia > Primates > Lorisidae > Perodicticus > Perodicticus potto. Next base: position 8,231 of record CAUYRH010153888.1, on the reverse strand, counting down.
AGTTGTGATTAGTAGGCTTGAAGCCCCTCAAGTTAGCTAACTATCAAACTGTGCTAAAGCACAGCCATAATTCTCTCCTCTCAGAGTCTCATCTGAGTCAAGCATCTATTTATTCATCAAAGAACTTCACTTAATGTAGAAGATTAGATGGTAGGTCAAACAGTACCAAGAATAAGTACCATAACAACAAGTATGCACAGAACGTTATGTGAACCCAAAGAGGACTCAGTCAAGGAAGCTGAATGCTAAAAGATGAGTGAGGGTCAATGTGAAGCATAGGAGGACAAAAAAAAGAAGGAATTTCAGAAAGGCACTAGCCAAAGCACAGTAGCTGGAGAGAAGACGGGACATTCTGATTAACTCATAGAAGGTCACATTTAGAGCAAGAATCAAAGGTAAATTAGAGGTCATGAGTGCCATGTCATAAAATTTGTACTTTTCCTCAGTGCTATGGGTTCTCTGGAGGATTTAAAACTGGAATCAGATTTACATTTTAGGAAGATAATTCAACTGGAATTTTTTTTTTTTTCTGACACAGAGTCTCACTCTGTAGCCCTGGATAGAGTGCTGTGGCATCATAATTCACAGCAACCTCTGAATCTTGGACTTGAGCATTCCTCTTGCCTTCGCCTCCTGAGTAGCTAGGATATAAGTATGCGCTGCTACACCTGGCTCGGTTTTCTACTATTAGTAGAGACAAGGTATCACTCTTGCTCAGGCTGGTCTCAAACTCCTGAGCCAAGCAATCCACCTGCCTCAGCCTCCCAGAGTGTTAGGATTGCAGGCGTGAGCCACGGTGGTCTGCCATCTCAACCAGAATTTACATCATTTGAGACCTCCCAATTGAATCTTCTTCAGAAACTTGTCTCTTCTATAAAGTTCAAATTACAGATGGTTTCACTGATTGATAACCTCAATTATCTCCACTCAGTATGACAGTGCTTATTCTGCCTCACAGTTACGGCCATAAGATTCCTCTACTTAAGAAACCTCCCCATTAAATCCAATCCTAACTTTAGGCCTGAGTTCAACAACCCCTGTCCAATTCTCTGTGCCAGTTTATTCTTATAGCTGATCATACTGCCCTCCTTCAATACGTAGGTTGGTTTCTCTTAACCTTGTCTTCTTCTAGTAACCAGATTTAAGGCTGATCCCTAATACATTCTTTTCAGGCCAGGACCACTGTCTTGCAGTTCACTTTCTCTGATTGTCACCGACTGAGTGATTAGACTTTTGGATTCCCAGCATGAGGCCTGATATCTGTTGGGACAACTTTTTAATACTTTATGGTGAACTTTTCGTGTTAACTACTCATCCAGAGGCATCAACCCTCTTGGAAATTTGAGGGGTGTGGATGGAGTGGAAGATCGGGGGATGATGGTAGAAGACCATGGCTATACAATACTTAAGACTTCAGCTATTTTCCTCAGCAACTGTCCTAGCCAATGGTTAGGTGTAAATCCAGATCCCAGTCCTTTCATGTAAACTATGTACTTGCCGTAAGAAACAAAGCTATGCTCGGCTGAGGTATGGGAGGTGACACATATAAATAATTCTCACTGTTCTCTCAGATAACCTGGCCCCTCAGACTGATCCTCACTGATACTTAATCTTCTGCTGCATACCATAAAACAATCATCTATGCCTCTCCCTTACTAACCTTTTAATTAACTCTTTAAGTCTCTCCTCTTATCCAGATTTAAAAGATTAATAAACCCTTCGATTCTCCCACTCGTAGAAACTAAATAGTATTGGGCCTGTCCTGTAGTATTAATAATTAATTAAGTATGCATTCATATAAATGCATATACTTTTTCTTACCCTTAAGTAATCTTGAATAGTACATTTGAAAATTAAAATTCTCCTGCAATGTAATAGTGTAAGCAAACACAAAGATGCTCATCTAGTTTCCCATAAATCCTTAAGTTCTCTTTGTTAAAAGAAGCAAGGCTTTTAGAAAACAACCACCCATATCCAAGATTGTGGCCTCTTTTCTTACCCCCCTCTGTCAAAGTAATGCTGCATCACTTTGGGGTAGGTTAATCCTGCTAATCTCAATAACACAGGGAGGCCTTAGCGTTGTATGGCAAATACAATGCTATATAATGACTTGATTGATTCCAGATACACTAATGGAAAGTTTCTGACAGCTGTAACAAAAGGGTAGGCTGAAGTCTGTCTGCATTATTTACAATGGAAATATTAATATAATTTCTGCTTATAAACTTCAGAAAAATAATATGGACCATTTATATTTAGAAATAATTAAAAATTATAACATTAGGTTGAAGACTTTATTAAAGCAAATCCACAAAGTATTAAATCACATTATATTTTATTGTCCTGGTTTTATTAATTATATGTATGTAAATAAATTAAACTTGAAATTTATAAAATTTTCTATCATTTAGATACTTACTGAATCAGATTGCTCTTGGTAAACAACTCTGAATTGTGATGTTTTACAATATATATTGGGTCAATTATGTCATAATTTTTCATATTTCACTTTCATTCATTTTGGCACTTAAATAAATGAATTAAGTCAGCATGCTATTCTGTATTGCTGACATTTTATTGATGTTAAAATGTTTATTTTTCAAAAGTATATTTTCTTACAATTAAAAAAGAAAACTTTTATAACAATGATAATAGAAAAAAAACAAAAAACAAAAATAAAACTCTCTTGAGCATTTACCAAGTGCCAGGCACTTCACTTAATAATTGAGCTATTATATTTAAACACCACAATACTCTTAGATCCATATCTTCCCCATTTGACAGATGCAGAGGTGGACAAACAAGGCCACACACTGGCAAGTGACAGACCTAGGATTTGAACCTAGTCAGTCTGATTCTTACCCTGCTGGTAAAGTGTAGTTGGAACGTGCATTGCTCTAATTTTGTAACTTTTGATTATTTCTTTCCGGATTATTTTAAAAGATGGATTTTGACTTACCTTCTATACTTAGAATTCTGTCTTGATTAAACTGATGCTTAACAAGGATTGACAGGAATTAAAGAGTGGAGAATGGCATTACCAAGAAAAGAAAGTGAGTAGCAGCTAAAACCCACAAACATCATGGGCCTGAAGAAAAGTTAGCAGGAGATTAATTTTATACATATTCCCAAATACATGTTTTTTAAAATCCCTATTTGCAAAATGTAGGGTTTTACAGAGAAGAGTTCCATGGTAATTATCACAAACATTTGTTTTCATGGGCATAAAATGTTTTTAAAATCAACTCCAGTTAGTCTCTGTCTTTTCAGCATGGTAAGAATTTGGCATGTTTCTCCTTTCCTCCTGAGAGAGAAATCCAAATGCTTGCCAGACCACTTAATATTCTAGCTTCCACAGCAAATCGTTTTCATCTCCTTCTAACTGCCTCCAAACTGACTTTAGATTTGGGCAAAAGAGAAAAAGCATTAGCGAAACAGAGGGGAGGCAAGAGGGGGTTGTTACTGTTGCTTTAAAAAAAAAATGCAACAAACAAAACATGCTTATAATTATGTAAAATATAACTTTTTAGTACAATTCCTGCCACAACTCTAAAAAGCTTTCTAGTTGCTGTTTTCCTTCACACAATAGCATAAAACACCAGGCCAATGTTACAGTGTAAATAAGGTACTAAATGACTACCTTCTAATTCAGTGACAATTTGGGGTTTTACTTCAGTAGCCAACATTTTTCCCTTTAAAAGAAGATAGGAAACAGCAAACATTTCCCATTCTCATAGATATAGGCATATAAGTGCATAAAATATCTAGCCACAGAAAATAAGATTATAAATAAAGAAGTCTATGATTTAGTATTTGCAAGAAAATACATTGTTTTTTAGAAAATAAATTTTCCTTTTTAAAAAATAAGAGCTATAAAACAGGCTATGCTAAAATTAATTTTTTAAAGGTATTACCACAATGTGTTTTTTTGTTTGTTTGTGTGTTTTGTTTTCTTTGTTTTGCCAGAGTCTGTGAAAGCTCCAGGATTTGGAGGGGACAGAATGGAGCCTCCAAACATGGAGAAAACTTCTTTCAGCTTTCCTCTCCCTGCACCACCAATGACCACGGCACAAGCAGTCCGCACTCAATTTCAGATGCAGGTGCAGAAATGTTTTCCTTTTTTTTTTTTTTTTTTTTTGAGACAGAGTCTTACTATGTCGCCCTCGGTAGAGTGCCCATGGTGTCACAGCTTAGAGTAACCTCAAACTCTTGGGCTTAAGCGATTCTCTTGCCTCAGCCTCCTAAGTAGCTGGAACTACAGGCGCCTGTCACAACGCCTGACTATTTTTCTGTTGCAGTTGTCATTGTTGCTCAGCTGGCCAGGGCTAGGTTCAAACCCACTAGCCTTGGTGTATGTGGCTGGCGCCATAACCACTGTGCTATGGGCGCCAAGCCAACACAATGTGTTTTGTTTTTCAGTGAATATTCTAATTCATTTTTCACTGAGTTAAAAAAGACACAAAGACAGGCTTGTGTTTGGAACATGAAGCTGGGGAGAAGAACCTTCCAACACTGGATAAAGTCTGACACAGAAGAACAATGGTAACAAATATCCCAAGAAAATGCTGCTCTTAACAGATAACTTAAAAAATAATTAAGAGCTAAAAGCAAAGGTTAACAGCAGATAAACAAATAAGAGCAAATAAAAGGACCAGTAGAACATGGCATGTTTACTTATCTATCTCTTCCCTCAGATTTGCAGCCCCCAAACCTGTTGGACAATTCTGACCAGGCACTTTTCTGTCTCTCCTTTGGTGAGAATACCGCATTAGTTCTTTTAGTTGGTAATATTCTACTTCTAGTCTAAGTCTGAGTCTGAAATACATTTTGCTGTTGAGACTGGTCATAAACACTGCCACTTCTGTCAACTGCACACTTGTTTTCTAACAGAAGTATTGATCAACTGCCTTGTTTTCCCTTTTTGTCCCTTCCCTAACCCAATCTCTCCCCACTCCTACTCTCTTACCTTCTTTCACCATCTCTTATACAATCACACTCAATTGAGTGAGACACAGCAAAAAGATACATACATTTAGAGTGAATAACAGATTACATAATTGAAAAGGGAGATAGCGTTCCATTTTCTAGTATCTATCATTATGGTCCTTGTATCATGATTTTATCGCATATTAATGACAGAATAAGGACTAGACAACTCTCTTAAGTTCATCAAAATAATAACATGATGATATAAAACATACATAGATATGTTATAGATGAATATATAAACACATATTCAAATAATATGTAGATATTCAAATAGCTTTCTCAAAATTCACCATCTGAAAAAAATTAGAAGACAAGTCATTCATAAATGAATGAATAAATGAGTTAGCCTAAATATTTATGAATTTTTTTCAAAAAGCAGAGAGAAAAACAGAAAAATTACCATGATCCCAGAACCTTAACACAACAATTATGTCTCATTTTTAATTTTTAAAATTTCTCATAAATAAAAATAACTGTAAGATCAACTATTGGATTAAAACTCATATGATTATGAGATTCTGTTTGATTGCTTCCCTGACAGCATCAATATGTATATATTGGGCCAGGTGTGGTGGCTCACGCCTATAATCCTAGCACTCTGGGAAGCTGAAGTAGGCACACTGCTTGAGCTCAGGAGTTTGAGACCAGTCTGAGCAAGAGAAAGACCCCATCTCTAAAATAGCAGGGTGTTGTGGCGGGTGCCTATAGTCCCAGCTACTTGGGAGGCTGAGGCAAGAGGATTGCTTGTACCCAAGAGTTTGAGGTTGCTGTGAGCTGTGATGCCATGGCACTCTACTGGGGGTGACAAAGTTAGACTCTGTCTCCAAAAAAAAAAGAAAATTGTGCATCAATATGTACATTAGAATGTATAAATTAATCATTCAAATATTTTTCAATAGAGAATTCAGAATTCAAAGCACCATTCTGATGGTCATACAAAACATCTAAGAAATAGTTCATAATATTTATGAACACATGTTTCTATGAAGTCACTTTCTCTGAAAGAAAAACAATCCACTATTTTGGTAATATAAAATTTGCACAGAAAATTCTCGATGAAAATACTGGAGTAAATGTGATTATTTTCATCTTTATGTCATGTACATAATCTGAACAAAAGGTCCTAAAAAAGAAAAAACTTTTAAAAATGTTTTTAAGCTTATCTAATAATTATGGACACAACAAAAATGTATAATTAATACAAAGCAAAATTATTTTTCCTCCTCTGAATTTTGATTTACTAAAAGCTAATTCTCACTTTTAGAAAACAGTTCCCTTGTTCCCTGCCTCCTTGTCATACCCTACTCCCAAGTGGTGCAAGGAAAGTGTTAATAGATTATTTTCCAGTTTTCTTTTCCATTTCTATGTATCCTTTGCTGAGTTCAGGCGCAGGCATTCCATAAGGTGCCTGCTGGATGGCAGCAGGAAAGATTTCATCCTTCCTCTTCTGAGGGCCGAAGACAACAAAACCCAGGAGTAATCAGAGAGAGGTGATAAAACTCAATATAGAAACTCACGTCCATTAACAGAAAAATGGAATATAAATTCTAAGAAATTATTATGATTCAAACTTTTAAATTATATTCGAATGACGCACTCTCCAATGTCATTGACATTCATCTGAACCCACATAGAAGCAAAGCAAGAAACACCTTTCACTACTCTCTAAGCATTTATCTGAGTACAAATAGATTTGGTGTGGGTGAAGTTGTATGCTGAGAACAGAAACTGAAATGGCAGAAGGCATATTAAAAGTCAATGTAAATGATGCAATTCATGGCTGAAAGCCATCTATAGGTATACATGCATTTATTATTAGTAGAAAATATAGGTGATAGGAAGAGATATATTTTCTATTTCTTCTTTCTTGACATGGAAATTATTTGCAGTATAGAACAAAGCATACATTTGAGCACATTCCAGGAGGTATATCAACATTCACGTTACGTTCAGTAGTAAAATAAAAATGAAATGTGATATGAAAATCTTGGCTTCATGATTCACTTCATACATTTCAATAATTCAGCAAATTAGTATACCCTTACCATGTACCCACCACTGTGCTAGGTCCTTTGGGTAATATCAATACACGTACAGTGAAGATAAAGTATAGTGTCTGTTCTTAAGGATTTTTGACATAGTAAAAAGGCAAAACTTAAGAACAAATACCAATAAAAATATAAACCAAGACAGTATAAATTCAACTGCTAACCTTTTTAAAAACTTAAGTGCCATCCAAGATCAAAAAAGAGATCAATGTGGGCTGGAGCAACTAAAAGTAAAATCATGAAAAAGAAGGATCTTGAAGGATAAAAATTATTTAACCACAAAGAAATGAAATGGGTAGTTTATTTTAGCTAAGAAAAAAATATGTACCAATATACTGAAATGAGAATGGCCTAAGAGGGCTTTATAATAACTAAACTGTACAACAATATTATAGAATTTTTTGACATATAGAAACAAGTTATTTTCCTAACATTAGTCATAAGTCCTGAGACAGTTCCAGTTTAAGCTTATTGTTCAAGAATAATTATTGATAGCGTTTCCTTTTACTCTCAAAAAGTTTCAATTTGGACTATAAATTTAACGATCGCCTTACTTACAATGAGGTATCTCAGCAGAGAATTATACTACTTGCCTCTATAATCTAATAAAGGTTGTTTTGTTTTATACATCATTTGGAAGGGCATTTGCCAAGGTGCACCCTTGATTCTGACTTTTATAAAGGACTTGGTTTTCTAAATTTTCAGGGATACAGTACAGATTGACCCAAATGCTTATGTGTCTCACTATGAGAACCCCGAGGCTGCCCTCGTAGGTGACTTTATTTTTAGAATCCAGATTCAACCTGTAACTTAGAGCCCTTCTTAATGAAATATCTTCAAACCTCTACACACATCATTATCAACACACATATGTTTGGCATTTACTACATGCAGGACATTGCTCAGGGTAGATAAAGTTCGGTGTAGGGAAGAAGGATTAAAAATATAACATATGTCGGGAGGCGGAGCAAGATGGCAGCCGAGTAACAGCTTCCTTGCGGCTGGGCACGGTGAGACTGGGGAGAGAGGACTTCAGGCATCTCTGGCAGGTGGGACACCTGACTCCATAGAGGGCCAGATTTTTTTAAAAAGACAAATTTATCCCTCAAGCGGCCCCAGACATCCAAAGAAAACTCCAGAAATTGGCTATAGCCCCAGACCATAACCTGGAGAATCTTCTTAAAACAGCCACTA
>CAUYRH010153887.1:12500-15108 GCA_963574655.1 Perodicticus potto | reverse complement strand
GCAGGACCCAACAGGCCATTACCTCAGACGCCGAGTAGAGACCCCTGAAAGCACCATGTTACCTGCCTGTCTCTGAATGCGGGCGCCTTTGGTTTGGATACTGCCAAGTAACCCAATTGTAGAATAGCACGAATTTTAATTGTATGTTTCACTCTACTGACACCTGTCCTTGGAGGCCGTCATTAAAGTCGAACAAGCTGTGATGGAGGAACTATTATTATTCACGTGTTATAGAGAGAGAGAAAGAAACATAAAGAAAGGCTGTGGGGTTTAGAGGAGGGTTGCAAATGGAGGACTGGAGAGTCTCCTGGTGAGAAGGAGCATCTAGAAAACCGACAGAAAACAACAGTCCAGACCATTGAATTTCTGAGGTTCCAGGTCTGATTTTATTAAATACCCACTTTGTCTACCACTTCGCGCTGTAAATAGAGTTCATGACTCTTTTCCTGGCTAAATTGATAAACAAAATCAAAAAACCACCGACTCTCCTAAATAAAATGTTTGACCCAGAGAATGAGACTAGATACGCCAATTTTAAAATCTCATACCATTTAATTTGTTGAAGAAGACAAGTCTGAAGAGGGGTGGGGTTGTACTACAGAGGACACCAGGTAAATAATGGGTTGGTCATCACTGCTGCCGGACAGCTGGTACATGGGATTTCATTACACTAGTCTGTTTACTTCAATATAAATTGGGAATTTTCCATAGTAAACAGCCAAAAGAAATTCAATTTAGAGAAGCACTTAGATACTAGGGCAAATTTATTGGCGTAAATTAATTCATTTTTTACTGAGAAATTTGGCAGTAAACATGAGAACAGAACAGCTTATATTAATTATATTACTATACTTCTATTGTATTAATGATCCCACTGTAACTATACCAAATTCTCTCCAAACTGGGAAATAAAAAATGAAATCTGTATGTATTGTTCTATTCTCTGCATTTGTAGGCAGTTATTTTATAACAGTCCTAGGTTTTCAGACTAAATGCCATATATGCTTCCCGTTTAGATCAAATTCAGCTTTAACTAAAATTAATTAGCCCTTGCTCCTAATTCTAATGGAAATGTAAGACTCTTAACTATTCAAGGCTAGCAGGACCGTTAGATACTGCTGTTAACACTGATTTATACGAAATAATTAGCAGACTGTTTTTGCTGTAGATACATACAAAATTTGTCCTAAACCAAAGGCAAAACAATACTAAAAAACTACTGCCTTTTAACCTTTCCATGAATTTAAATTAAAAAAAAATGTGTACTGGAACTACACATTAATAAGGCCTGTGAAGCTTCGAGGAATATTTTATATTCATCTGTACTTCATCAGACAAGTTCATGACCTCGGTGGAATTACTATAGTTTTATTCCTGCAGTTTTTAAACCGGCAGACAGAAAGACACGAAATATTATTTTATAATTAGAAAATGTTACTAGAATTGACAGAAACAAGAAAACACTCTTCAGTATTGAGTGTATATTCTGAACTTAGCACATATGAAACTAAAGATATGAAGGGATTGACTTTTAATTCTCTAGGTACCTTAAAAAGAAGCAACTGGAGAGGGCAAGTGTGATGCTATCATTTTATGCTTAATGCAGAAAATTTAGGAGCTGCTACTCTGTAGCTGGAGGAACACAAAGGGAGCTACAAGCCTTGTTTCACTGTACTCCGACTTAGTCATTCAAGGTGGATGGATGAAAATAAATCATGTTTCTTATTAAGATTGTTTTTCTCACTTGATGGCATCCATTTGGAAGTGTCCGAATGTTGGGTTTTTATCCGGCCTCCCCCCAAATTTCCTGTTGAACGATACTGTGTGAAAGCCATTACTGTTCAGGGGACTGCTGCTAGCAGAGGTCCCACTACAACGTGAAATAACTCCGGCTGCATCTCCATCACGCAGCCTGAGAAAATGTTATCCACAGAGCTGATTCATGCTACTCCTTTGGATCTGCCACAGGCAGCACAGTAAGGGATGAATGAAATAAGCACTCAGCAGCTGAATGCCCTTAAAGACCACTTGGGAACTTTATTTGGTGCCAAATAAAGTGACCTGCCAGTGTCAGCTGCGGGGAGCATATTGTACTGGGCTCTGCAGTCTGTCCCCGTTGCCTATTCATTTCTGGGGAAATTTTCAGGTATTGAATTTTAATCCATGATGCCCAATTATAATTTGGGACCCTTTTACATTAGAGGCTGGGCTGCACCCCATTTGGCAATTAAGTTGGAGCTGCCTAATACACAATTTTAATTTCCGGAAAGCAGGTGCTTCCTTTGGTCAGTCCCCAATCTCTGATTTTTTCTCCCTTTTGCAGCTTAAACCATTTTCATTTTCACCCCCCTTCCTACCCATTCTATAAGTATTCTATAGGGATTCCCACAGGCTTCTTTCAAAAGTGGTTATGACTTCGTAAAAAATTCATTTCATAGGGGTCTTTCTGATACCCACTTTGTAATAATTTATATACTGTGCTTTACAGTTATCTAAATAAAGGCATGTTCGCAACGTGAACTAATATTCACAATTACAAAGCAAACTCCTGGGAATATTGTGTCCATTTACTTTCTTTGTCTCCTATTTTTACCAATTCAATGACAGA
>CAUYRH010153887.1:0-10000 GCA_963574655.1 Perodicticus potto | reverse complement strand
CTGGCCTCAAGCCATCCTTCTACCTCGGCCTCCCAGAATGCTAGGATTACAGGCATGAGCTACCATACCTAGTTTTGAATGATGTCTTAAGAGCAAAACTGACAATGAACTTCATACACAGTTAAGATGGCCTGAGAAACTATTGAAGACACAAGAAAAGGTAGTAAAGGCTGAGAAGGATACAGGATGTGGTATGAAAGAGTAAAAGAAATTGGATAATGGGCACCACCTGTGGCTCAAGGAGAAGGGTGCCAGCCCCATATACTGGGGGTGGTGGGTTCAAGGGTACTGGCCCCATATTCCAGGGGTGGTGGGTTCAAGCCTTGCCCTGGCCAAAAACTGCAAAAAAAAGTTGGATTTTTAATTTACTTTTTACTCATACTAAATGAGTATTTTTTGAGTGCCTTTTCTGTGCTGGGCACAGCATATAAAAGCTAAAGAACTTAAAGTCAGCCAAAAATATGAAATATTCATATTCAGACAGAATTAAGAATAATCAAAATTTCATCCCCCCTAAGTTCAGTTGATAAAATGTCCTGATATTTTTTGAGCAATATTTTGATGTATAATTTTTTTTTGTCTCATTTATTGTGGTCTGTTTTTACAGAGGCTTAGCTTTTCTATTTTGACAATACTGCCAACTTTCCTAAAATTTTACAATATTTTATGGGCCAGTACAAACAACTTAATATAATTCTGTCACAAAATTTAAAGTAACTTCAGCTACCTGAAATCACAGTAGTTGTCCAGAAGATCCTCCAAGAATGGTTTTGACCAACAGTTGATAAACTACTAAATTTGGCCTGCCATTATGGGGTCACAGCCATTCCTATTCACTTAAGTATTGCCCGTGATCGCTTTGACCTTCACATTGCAGAGTTATATGGTTGCAATAGGAACTGTGCAGTGGCAAAACTGAAAACATCTACTGTCTAGACTCTCACAAAAGTAACAGGCCTTGCTGAGGTAACCTATGGTAATTTGAGCTGGAACAAAACAGTAATTTGTTTGAGAACAAAATGATTGATAACTAAAAAAAATTCATGTTCTCCCTTTGTATGTGATTTTGTTCCTATACTTGAATATGATGTAAATATTATCCTAGGAATTTTTATCCAACAAAAGTAATATTCTTCATAGTAAAGATTGGAATCAGTAGCAATTGGAGTTCCTTGTGACTTTTCAGTGCTATTCCTTTGTTCATTATCTGTTAGTACAGACATCAAAGACGGGAAAGTCTAACTTTTGTAATAATATATTTTATGCTGGGAACATAGAGTTTTTATTGGAAGGTAGTATGTTCTAGTAGATATCATAGCCGGATTCCAAGACGGTCCAAATGATCCCTGCTTTCTGATACTCATTTCCTCATATATCCTTGGGATAAATGAAGCTATTGCTGACATTTTTTTTTTGAGATAGGTTCTTGCTAAGTTGCCCAGTCTGGACTTGAACTTCTACGCTCAAGCAATCCTCTTGCGCTAGCCTTCCAAGTGGATGGGACTATAGACACGTGCTCCCTTGCCTGATTCCTCCTGCTGACATCTTGATGACAATCTCCTAAGAGATTTTGGGCCATAACCACCTAATAAATCCCCTCCTCAATTCCTGACTCACAGTGCCTACATGATAACAAATGTTTACCATTTTAAGCTGCCAATTTTTAGAATGAATTGCTATGCAGCAATAGATAATTAGCATGGTATATAAGAGCGTAGGCTGTGATAATATGTTTGAACCCCGGATCTACCACTTGCTAGATGTGTGACCGTGGGCAGATTACTATGTTACTTGGTTGTGTCATCTGCAAAAATGGGAACACAATTGTCCATCTCCAACATGACCGTCATGAAGAATTCAAAGAGATAAGGAAAATACTTCCTCTCATATGGTAATTGCTTAATAAACATTAAGAATTATTTGCCTTTATTATTATTAGAACTAATTCCAATTGATTCTTACCCATCTTAGAATTCTTTCAGACTTTTGATTTTGTGTTTGTGTGTGTGTTTTGGGGATGGTGGCTACTAAGTTAATAATACATGGTAGAAATTGAAAGAAGTTTTATCCTGCATCTTAATAGAAGACCTAAAGTGAATGAGATAACTCATTAAAGCAAGAAATTAAGAGGCTATATTGTCAGGATATCAAAAAACAAATTATGTATTATTACTACATAATACTACATACTAACAGCAAAGGAAGAAGAACAGGCTACTACCCAAGAACATAGGTAAAAACTACATAGTTTGACCCCAACCCCAAATTTAAAAAATAATGAAATGACAAATGCAATTTTTGTTCTAATTTGCTAAAGCCTAAACCATACATATCATTTTTTGGGTAAAAATAAAAGATAAATAGCCAAATAATACGATTCTTTGCAGATTGTTTGAGTTATCCAACCCTTCTTTAATCCAAGGGATTATTGAACAAAACCCATGTTCATTCAAAAACACTTACAAAATCTGTTGTGGATTACGAATATCATCGGTTAAACCTGTTTCAAATTTATTGCTTTCATTCAGGTTAAATAATAAAAGGGTCCACTTGTCCTACCACATGTATATACACGAACTTAGCTTTCATCATCCTCTACAAGTTTAATCCAGTGATTTATGTTTTTTAACGCATATTCAAAGAGTCTGTTGAAGAGACTCATCCAGACAAGGGAGCTGGATGGGATTAATAGGATGTGTGCAGGACTTAAAGCTGGTTGATTCAGTTCTGGGAGACAAAAAGAATGTAACACTGTAACCTCCTTGAGGTTCTAATCATTTTAATGACTTCAGCAAAAGAGAAGAGTCTTAGGTCAAGAAAGTTCAGAGACAACGATCCCTGTTTCTAGAAATACATTATGTGGAAGAAAAGCCATTGCTTTGGTTTTCTTTGTTTTATAACAGTGGAAAACAGCACTGTATTTATCTTGGGGAAAAATGTGCTTTCAAGTTAAGCGATAATATTAATGGTTAAATTTAAGTTTCAGAATTCTAGATTTTCTTTGCAAAGCCATTGTATTCCACTTAACATACAACCAGCAGCAAAAATTATGAGAAATTTGGCAAACTGTCTTAAAAAAATGTTTTAAGGTAATGCAATACATTACTTTGGAATCCTCAGATAGCAAGCTCTCAGACACAAAGAAATACAGTTCTAGGATTTATCTTGCTATTGATGACTTTGAACATTTAAACACATCCAGTTTAAGTCTTACAGGAATTAAACTATTGGAATCATAGAAGGAAAAAGCTTTTTCCCAATAGGGTGAAGCCCATTCTACTCTATCACCTAGTTTCTTTCATCCTAACCCGATACACATTAAGAACTTCCTTTCATAATATTGTTTGGTTTAGTGTAAAAAACATTTTAACAAATATACTTTTTTCCCCATTAACTTCATTCCAAACACAGAGGACAAACAGAGACTTGGTAAGTATATTTCATGCTTCATTGAACCTCATATGTAACTCTAAATTATTTCCATCCCAGGTTTTGTTATAATTTTCATGATTTAATAGAACACCTTGGGCCATGAAGTGTTTTGTGTTCATGAACTCCTAAAGAGGAAGGGAGATTCTACCTAATTATCAGCAATTCTATCTAATTAACGACCAGCCACAGACAGCAATTCTATCTACTTTTCCTGATTCTATCTGTGATATAGATCACGCACAGGATTATACATGTGGAAGGTGGGATTCAGTGGTGTCTGATAGAACTTTGTGTGATGATGGAAGTGTTCTAGACACGTGCTGCCCAATATTGTAGGAGGCTATTCAATACTTGAAGTATTGAAGAAAGTGGACTGGTCACTTTCTACCAAACGTGTCAACATGAAACTCTGTCTCAATAGTACCGAATTCCTGAAGAACAATAGGCTGCTGCCTAAGAACACAGATACTGACTTTTTAATTTGACTTGTTTTAATTCATTTAAATTTAAATAGCCACATGTTGCTGGCCCACCATATTGCACAGTTCAGAACTAGAAAATTTATGATCAGATTTTCTAAAAGAACAGCTCATTCCACAACAATTGATTGTCTTAATTTCCAGCTCATTCTATTGTTGTCTCCTATGTTGTTAATAATCAATCTGTAGGATATTTTAAAATGATATACAGTTCAGTATACTAGAAATGTCTGCCCCTTGAAGTCTTTTGCCTATACAGATACTGAGAGTTTTATTTAGCTAGTTCTCAAAAACTTGAGCCTCTCACATGAAATTTCATTAAAATTTACTTGTTTCAGGCTGGGTGCAGTGACACATGCCTGTAATCCCAGCACTCTGGGAGGCTGAGACAGGCAGATTGCCTGAGCTCAGGAGTTTTAAGACCAGTTTGAGCAAGAGCAAGACCCTGTCTCTTCTACACACAGAAAAACTAGTGGGGCGTTGTGGCAGGCGCCTGTAGTCTCAGCTACTGAGGAGGCTGAGGCAAGAGGATGGCTCAGGTCCAAGAGTCTGAGGTTGCTGTGAGCTATAACACCATGGCATTTTCCCCAAGGCCACACAGTGAGACTCTATCTGAAATTAATTAATAAAAAATTCAGTTGCTTCAAATTTATTATTTATTATTCATACAGCTGTTTCTTGCCACTTGTTAAGGTTCTTACCTTACCTTAACACCATGATTAGTTCAAAATTTCTTCAAACTAAAGTAGCAAGAATTGTTGCTCACGCCTATAATCCTAGAACTCTGAGAGTCGAGGCAGGTGGATTGCTTGAGCTCAGGAGACGAGCCTGAGCAATAGTGAGACTCCATTTTTAAAAAATAGCCTTGCGTTGTGGTGGGCATCTGTAGTCTCAGCTGCTCAGGAGGCTGGGGCAAGAGAATCGCTTGAGCCCGAGAGTTTGAGGTTGCTGTGAGCTATGACACCATGACACTCTACCAGAGTGAGACTCTGTCTCAATAGAAACAAAAGAAAAAAGAAAAATAATTCTTTTCAGAATAAATAAATGCTATCAGATCATAATTTCATATTTGCTTGAAAAATGTAAAATATTTTAAGGGTAACATTTTAGCTTAATAGAGTCATCAGCTAGGCTCAAAAGTCACCCTTTCCTGGACGGTACTTGTGGCTCAAAGGAGGAGGGTTGCCAGCCCCATATGCCGGAGGTGGCAGGTTCAAACTCAAGCGCCGGCCAAAAACTGAGAAAAAAAAGTCACCCTTTCCTGTTCTCTCTTTCTTAGGGTCCCTTGTAGGAAGTTTCATACTTGTGTTGACTATATCTGGAAATACCTATGATACTATTTTAAACATTGCTTATATGATTGTAGTTACAAGTAAATTTGTGGTGAAAAGTTACAAGTAAAGTAGGGAAGAAGTGAGAATATAATGCATTCAAAGTTTCAATAGACTCCTGAATTTTCGTAATTGACTATATTTTGACTCATTATATTAATATACATTTTATCCTTATTACTCAAGTTGTGAAATTCTTAAATTGTTATTTTATTTTTTTTTCTAGTCTCAACCATGATGTATTATTGCAAGGTTATGGACAGGCCATTTAGAATCAGCTTTTCATTTAATTCTAGTTAGATGGGTAATACCATTGTTATCTGCTTGTAAGCTATTTAAAAATCTGTGCAATTGACCAAAGCTAATCAGGAGTAACCTAATGGCAACCAAATGTGTGTGGAACTAGGAATATTTTTATAGTTCATAGATTACCATGGAATTCCCTTATATAACTGTCTATATGCAGTCTGTGTTTTTATTTGAATTTATATACATATATACACATAATACATGTAATATACATAGTACAAGGTCTGACAATAAATTTCATAAACTTGCCATTGTGTGCTTATGTTGGCAGCATTTTGTGACAACTTGGTAAAGTTTCAGAACATTGGTACATCAGTGTCTCACAGCTGTGTTCCTGTTGATATGTGGCAGTGTCTTGCTGAGGGGTTTTCATTATTATTGTTGTGTGTTTTTGTGTGCCATTGCAAGAATGTCCGAGCTTGATTTAGAGCAACAAACATTAAATTTCTTGTTAAACTCGGGAAGAGTGTAACTGAAATTAGGTACATGTTAGTCTAAGTTTACAGGGATAATACAATGAAGAAAATGGCCATGTACAAATGGACTGATGGGTTTTCTGAAGGTAGAAAAGCATCACTGATGAAGAGCGGTCAGAGGAGCTAGTAATGAGCAGACCTGATAAAAACATTGCAAAAATTCATATAATTGTGTGTCAAAATCATCGCTGACTGTGAAAATCCGGACAGACCAAGTAAACATCTCTAGAGAAACAGGAAAATCTTAAATGAAAATCTTGGCATGAGAAAGGGGTGTGAAAAAATGGTTCTAAAGGAGCTCACTGATGAACAAAAGCAAAGGATAGTCCAAGTTTTCCAGACCTTTTGGAGAGGCAGGATGATGTTTTGTGCCATGTTATCACTGGTGATGAAACATGGGTGTACCAATATGACCCTGAAACAAAGCATCAGAATGCACAATGGAAGTCCGCCAGTTCTTCACAACTAAAAATATTCCGTCAGTCCAAATCAAGAGTCAAAACAATGTTGCTAACCTTTTTAGATATTAGAGGAATTGTTCATTATGAATGTGTACATCTGGACAAAGAGTTAACTAAGTTTAGCCTCTGAAAGTGCTGAAAAATGTTCATGAAAAAGTTGGATGAAAACAACCTGAACTCATGGCTCTTGCATCATGCCAATGCACCAGCTCACACAGCACTGTCTGTGAGGGATTTTTGAGCTAGTAAGCAAATAACAAGGTTGGAATACCCTCCCTACTCAACTGATCTGGCTTCTAATGATTTTTTTCTTTACCTGAAGATAAAGGAAATATTGAAAGGAAGACATTTTGATGACATTCAGGACATCAGGATAACATGACATCAGCTCTGATGGCCATTTCAGAAAAAGAGTTCCAAAATTACTTTAAAGGGTGAAGCAGGTACTGGCATTAGGTCCATGCATAGTTTCCCAAGGACAGTACTTTGAAGGTGACTGTAGTGATTTTCAGCAATAAGGTCTGTAGTACTTTTTCTAGGATGAGTTCATGAAGTTGCATACCTCATTACATATATGTGTGTGTATGTATATATGTGTGTGTGTGTGTGTGTGTGTGTGTGTGTGTATATGTATAAACAAATACCAGTCTTTCATTACTCTAATTTCTGTATTTTTCTTTCTCTGTATTTCTCTCCAGAGTACTCTGCCCACATATTTCTATGCAGAGCTGCAATGGCTTAACTACCTGAGCCTCAAATCTATTCTTCACATCCTGTCAATCACAGCGGTGCCTGTGGCTCAGTGAGTAGGGCACCGGCCCATATGCCAAAGGTGGTGGGTTCAAACCCAGCCCCAGCCAAAAGCTGCAAAAAAAAAAAATTTGTAAACATCCTGTCAATCACATCACCTTTTCAAGGTGTTTCACTGCACACCAAATCAAGTTTGAGGCATCTACTTCTAATCAATAGATCCTTATAGATTGTTTTAGTGTACCTAAATCACTTCCCAGAAATATCTTGCTGTCTCATTTCTAATGGGAAAACATCAGATGAGATTTCCATCTGGGCCACTACAGAAGAAAGGCTAATGTACTCTTCTGGTCCATCAGGGGCCTCAGCTCTGTGTACTTCTTACATGATATGGGAAAATGTTTTCTCTCAAGTCAAAGACGCGCTCTCAACAGGAACATTTTACCTGGGGCAGAGTGGACTGAAGGGAAACGGCTAAAGAAAGCGAGAGCTTGCCAGATGGTTTCGGCACTGCAGAAAGCTGTGCATTGCCTCGAAATCTCTGCAGTGTGGCCAACGCAAGCAAATTCTAAAAATGTAAGTGCCTCTTTGAAACAAACCTGCCTGGACATTTTTTTGTTTTTTTTCTGTTTAGTGAATCAATAGCAAATGTGGCTACTGATGGTGCAATGAATACCATCACAGCACAGTCCATTTACCATCAATATCCCAAAGGTATTTATTGCTCTAATTAGACAGATACATGGTATGCTAAAGAGGTGGTCTTTTTTTTTTTTTTGAGACAGAGCCTCAAGCTGTCACCCTGGATAGAGTGTTGTGGCATCACAGGTCACGGCAACCTCCAATTCCTGGGGTCAAGTGAGTCTCTTGCCTCAGCCACCCAAGTAGCTGGGACTACAGGCGCCCACCACAACGCCCGGCCATTTTTTGGTTGCAGCCGTCATTGTTGTTTGGCAGGCCTGGGCTGGATTCGAACCCGCCAGCTCAGGTGTACATGGCTGGCGCCTTAGCCCACTGAGCCACAGGCGCCGAGCCTAAAGAGGTGGTCTTAACCATCTATCTTGTTCTATAGTTACAGGAAATACTGATAAAATTTGTATTTATAATGTTAGATTTTGTTAATTTCTAGTTAACAAAATACTGCCATTCATATCATCTTATTTAATCTTATAGTAGCGCTGTGAAAGAGTTAGTACTCCCTTGAACCACCATCAGGAAACTGAGGCGCTGACTGATTAAGAGTCTCAGTCGCCTGTGTTCAAACAGCTGACATCTCTGACATGTATCTTTAAATACGGTCAGAAGACTCTGAAATCTACCTTCTTTCTGCTATATTATACAATGTTTATATACATCTATTGATTCATTTTCCTGACTGCTGAAATGAAAATTTAGTTCTGAGAAGAAACAAATTTTGATCTAGGTGACTCCTAGAAAGAAGAACAGCATTTCTCAGGCCATGCCAGAGCTGCACCGTGGAAAAGTGAAGCTCTGGCTGACTCGGGGTGCAGGCTACGGAAGGACTTTCACTTTTGGGAGTTTTCTAGAGCTGGTCACACACACTGGGGTCCACTGTGCCTTCAGTCCTTGCTACCCTCTGAGAACACTCTCTCGACTCTGGGGGGCAGCCTCTAGGATGGCCCCCAGAGATCTGCTTCTCTTGGTGTTCACATTTAATCCCCTCCCCTTGAGTGTGGGCTGGACCTAGAGACTGGTTTCTTTGTAATCACTGGAATAAGCCGGAGACAGGACGTCACTTCTGATTAGATTACAGAAAGACTCTGGCTCCTGTCTTGTCTGCCCTCTCTTGCTTCCTTGCCCACTCATTCTAAGGAAGCCACCTGTCTTCTCTGGGGAGGACATAGAAGGGGCCCGTATGGCAAGAACTGAGGAGGCTCCAGCCAATGATAGAAATAGAAACCTTTGCTTTGACACCACGAGAAACTGCATCCTGTTAACAACCACTTGCGTGATCTTGGGAGTGGCTCTGACTGCAACTCTGTGGTCACTTTGATGGCAGCCTTGTCAGAGAGCTGATCAGAGGGCTCAGTTAAGCTCTGCTTCCTTCCTGACCCACAGAAGCTGGGAGATAAATATGGTTGTTGCCATAAGCCATTAAATCTGGGGGGCCAATTTGTTACACAGCATTATATAACTAATACATTGACTCTAACAGAATTCCTTTTCCTTCCTTTTACGTACACAATGCCTTTTCCACTATCCACATTTAATTTTGGAAAAGGATTTGATGTCAATGACTATGAAAACCACATAGTGGCTAAAATCATCACTTTGGGGTTAGAAACATCTGGGCTGTGTCTGGGTTTGCCATACACCAGCTCTAAGACAATTTATTAAATTTTTTTGATCCTCCATTCTCTCATCTGTAAAATAATCTACCTGTGCTAACCTACCTCTTAGGTATTTATTTTTTTTAATAAGTTGTGAAAGTAAAATGAAATGTTTAGCTCTTAGTAGGTGCTCAGAAAGTATTAGCTATGACAGCAGTGTGTATTTGGGGTGCATATACAAATGCATGTTTATACAAGGAGAGGAAATTGGATACTTATTTTTATTCATTTATTTATCTTTTATTAAGTCATTTGTACATAGATCATGAATACATTTACGCCACTATGGGATTCAATGTGTGGATTATTTGTACAAATTGGAATGCTTACGTCCTACTAATCAACATAGCCTTCACCTCATTTACCCAATTACAGCGTTAAGACATTTGTGTTCTACACCTGATAGATCCA
>CAUYRH010153883.1:0-10911 GCA_963574655.1 Perodicticus potto | reverse complement strand
TTTTTGAGACAGAGCCTCAAGCTGTCACCCTGGAGAGAGTGCTGTGGCATCACAGTTCACAGCAACCTCCAATTCCTGGGCTCAAGCGAGTCTCCTGCCTCTGCCTCCCAAGTAGCTGGGACTATAGGCGCCCACCACAATGCCCGGCCATTTTTTTTTTTTTTTTTTTTGGTTGCAGGCGTCATTGTTTGGCGGGCCCAGGCTGGATTCGAACCCGCCAGCTCAGGTGTATGTGGCTGGCGCCTTAGCCCGTTGAGCCACAGGCCCTGAGCAGGTTATACTATTTTCAGTGCTTTCAAGAAATAGAAGAGAAATACTGAGCCCTGCATGGAAGGCATCCATTTTTATCCTGGCTTCCCTACCCTTGGGCTTAATTGATAACATTTTCTGCAGGTACTTTTAGGCCCCTCAGGTTATACCTGTGGAGCTTTGGATCCAGATCTTCCCAGAACAGCTTTATTCTCCTTATGATCTGTTATAATTTTTTTTTTTTCCTGAGACAGAGGGACAGAGCTTTAAGCTGTTGCCCTGGGTAGAGTGCTGTAGCATCACAGCTCACAGCAACCTCCAACTCCTGGGCTCAAGTGATTCTCCTGCTTCTGCTGGGACCACAGGTGCCCACCACAACACCTGGCTATTTTTTTGTTGCAGTCATCATTGTAGTTTGGCAGGCCCTGGTTGGATTCGAACCCACCAGCTCAGGTGTATGTGGCTGGCGCCTTAGTCGCTTGAGCCACAGGCGCCGAAACGCTCCTAAAGATCTTAAAGTTGAAGTCCTCAGTATACAGTGTTCAGGGTGCCTCCAGGAGACTCTTCTTTCTTTGTAAGGTTCAAAGTCAATTCACCCTTCAAAAAGTTCTAGATAGGCCATTGCTTTTTCCTTTCTGGCATCCTAGTACTTAAGACATTCATGTGGTGACTTTTACTGGGCCAAGCTCACTGGATCTCTTGGGAGGGTCCTGTTTATACTTTATTGTATAGTTCCATCCACCTCATTGGGAGGATATAATGCAATTACTGGAATTGTATGAAGAAAGCAGTCTAGCTCTTGTATTTAAAAAATGAAAAATCTGACTTAGAAATTTTTTTTGTTGTTGTTAAAAAGTCTGCATTTTAGGATATTTGCTGGTAACAAGGGTAGCTAACATTTATTGGAATTTATACACCAGACATTGTGCTCAGATTTACTGGCTTCTAATTTCCAATCCTTACAACAATCCTGTAAAGTGCATATTTACACCTATTTTACAGATGAGGAAACTGAGATTTAGGGAAGTTAAATAATTTGCTCAAGGTCACACAATTAGTAATTAGCAGAGCAGGAAATGTAAGCCTGGTTTTCCTTTTCCCTGAGTCAGGTCTCTATTCTATTATCAGTTACTCTGTTCTATTACTCTGACCCTAAATTCCTAGCCCTTTCCCCACAACTCCTGAGACACACATATACCCACAGAAATTATTTTACTAGAGAGGACTTTTTTTTTTTTTAAGAGACAGAGTCTTACTTTATCGCCCTTGATAGAGTGCCGTGGCATCACAGCTCACAGCAACCTCCAACTCTTGGGCTCAAGCGAGTCTCCTGCTTCCGCCTCCCAAGTAGCTGGGACTACAGGCACCTGCCACAATGCCTGGCTATTTTTTGGTCGCAGCCGTCATTGTTGTCTGGCGGGCCAGGCTGGATTCGAACCTGCCAGTTCAGGTGTATGTGGCTGGCACCTCCTCTGCTTGAGCCATAGGCGCTGAGCCGCCATTTTCTTTAATAATAATTTTTATTTCTTTTTATTTCTTCTTCTGAGAGTCAATCAGGTTAATATAAATGGCTAATATCTAGAAATAGAATGTTTCATTTTCATTTAAAAACATCTTTTTGGCGGCGCCTGTAGCTCAGTGGGTAGGGCGCCGGCCACATACACCCAGGCTGGTGGGTTTACCCAGGCTGGTGGGTTTGCCCGTGCCAGCTAAAAAACAACGACAACTGCAACAACAACAACAACAACAACAGCAGCAAAAATAGCTGGGCGTTGTGGCGGGTACCTGTAGTCCCGGCTACTTGGGAGGCTGAGGCAAGAGAATCATTGAGCCCAGAGTTTAAGTTTGCTGTGAGCTGTGATGCCACAGCATTCTACCAAGGGTGACAAAGCGAGACTCTGTCTCAAAAACCCAAAACAAAATCCCAAACCCATCTTTTTGTCCTAATAGAAAGCATCTCTTTCCTCTCCTTCTTTTTGAATGGGGATACAACTCAATTAATATGGGTAGATGTAGATCATGTTTCTCCACCAGGCAAAATGCAGTGAGCGGCTTTTGATGGCTGTTAGAAAGTTTTTCTCTTATTTCCAAAACGAATTTGACAACAGAGGTATTATGTTACTAAGTAATGAATACACCAAAGCTGGCAAACAATAAGTTGCAGTCTTTGCTCCATTTGAGTGAGAACTAAATATAAATTCTTTATTTTTCATCTTACTCTTTCTGGAACCATGGCACTGGCTTTTGTTCTCAAGCACGTCATCCTCTTGGTTTCACCCTTCCTTCAAAGAAAAGCCATGAGCCACTTGTTAGGATTGCAGGTAGAATAAAAACAAAAGGCAGCAAGAATTGTCTAAATTTAAAGTGCTGGAAAATCCAACATTTTATTTACTACATTTGGTGACTACATAAATGCTGAAACATTTTAACACTGAAAAGCATG
Organism: Perodicticus potto; assembly: GCA_963574655.1. Lineage (NCBI taxonomy): Eukaryota > Metazoa > Chordata > Mammalia > Primates > Lorisidae > Perodicticus > Perodicticus potto. The sequence goes on along the minus strand of CAUYRH010153883.1, from coordinate 8,219 downwards.
ATGGCGTCATCACTTGCTTTTTTCTCTTTTTTTCTTTTTTGCTTAGCAAACACAGCAGATGATATTGCACGGCATAAAGTGAGAACAGTAGCAAAGCTTAAAAAAAAATGAAAGAACTCTTAAAGCAGTATAGGAGATACTCATAAACAAATCAGAATAATGCCTAATGCATTACACTTTTTGTTGCTACACACAAAAAATACAGAAGCATTGGACAGAGAGAAAAAGAGAGAGAGACAAAATATTAGCAAACAACCATAACTGGGTACAATAATCATTTAGTCTGAAATGTTGATGCAACATAGAAACTACCACTGTTTTCTAATTGACGAAGAAAGTGACAGCAACATTTGTCTTTTATCAAAAATCTTCTAAGCCCCTCATGGGTAGGTTTTTTTAAACTAATTATTTAATTATGTATTTACCTTTTTTTTTTGTTTGTTTTTTAGTTTCTTTTCTTTTTTTTTTTTTTTTTCTTTTGTTTTTCATTGCTAAGGAAGAACTCCTTCTGCTCTTGGAAGATTTTCTATACTACTGATTTCTTTTTTTTAATTTTTATTTTTACCTGATGATTGTCTTAGGCACCCTCCTTATGTAATAAACCATCAAGCTAACTTGAACAGGGAAACTGAGTCACACTCAAACAATCGCTAAGGGAGAAGAGGTATGGAAGATAGAAAAAGGGGGTTAAGGATCTAAGGACACATGGGCTGATTTAGACGGGCCAGTAAGCACAGGGGGGGAGTTATGAAGACAACTACCGAAGCAAGTGGAAGACAAGGTTTTAAACTTTATTTTCTTAAAAAATTCTTGTCACTTGGTTCAGACGGCAAATCTAAAATGAGCCCACAATGATTATGCCATAAATGCAGAACATACCACACAAAATCAAGACTAACACAGAAACAGAAAATGTGACCTTGTGAGTACAGCTCTGCTCAGCGCTTCACTGCAGGTGGTAAAAGTCAACCTCCCTCGACCATTTTCCGGGCTTTTCTACAACTCACTGCACAGCATTTGTATTAAAAACAAATAAGTCATCATTGCTTACCAACAGAGCACTGAGTGACCCTGCAACTCAGAACAGATTTATTGCCCTATTAAAATACATAATGAGTATAAAAATGTTCCTAAGAAAATGTAACATTTGACCTGAAGTCTAAGCCCTCCCTTTCCTTCCCCCCTGCCTCCCCAAACACCCCTACAAAAGAAAATAAGGTAAAATCCTTGTGTTGAGAGGGAACATATTTACATCTACAGGTTTATGACATGTAGTTGAAGCAACTTATTTTGGCAAAATAAAACAAAATAGTGGGCACCGGCTTTTCTGAGAATGCCACTTGTCAGTTGAGGATTCTGTGCCTGTGCTCATCTAAACCAGGGCCAACTATCTGAACTGCCTTGAGTAAGGGAGGCTGGGGCAGGGATCGTCTCTAGTGCAGAAAAGAAAACTACACTAGGGGGAAGATAAAGATTGAGAAGAGACAAATTCAAACAGGTCTGGGGTACATTCACCCAGGGACCTTCACATTTTAGGATAATTGTTACAATTTTGCTAGGGTCATGTGGGCAGTCTGTGGGTAGCAGATGCCAAGAAACAGAGGCGGAAAGGGATACATAACTTTGAAAGACTCTTTTCCCTTAAATTCTATTGCTGATTGATCACATTTTGCAGCTTTCACGAGCTGGTCAGAGGCTCAGGGGCCAGATCAGTAGCTCCCGGCCTTGACCTTGACCTCGACTTCCTCTTCCAGGGCATGAAGCCAGTTTTGCAAAAGGAACTATATTGCCCATGCCCTGCCTCCAGGCTTGAAGCAATTCAGAAACTTAGGAAAACAGAAAGGATTTCCAAATTCAAGTTAGCTTGTCTCTTTGAGTTTTTACACTCTTTACTTCTCATACCCGTGCGAATGGTTAAAAAAAAAAAAAAAAAAGGAGGAAAGTATCTCACAAATGCCAGTGCTTTGAAATATTAAAAAATTCTTAAACTCTTTGGAATTTCAGGTCTTACCTGCAAAGTAATCTTGCTTAAAAAAAATTAATAAATTAAAGGAAGAACATGAATAATGCCTTTCTTCTTTCGAAATGACAAAAAGGACTACCTTGAAACACTCATTTTGGCATGTACAAGTTTCTGAAGGGGGACCTGGCAGTGTTGACAGCACGCACTGATGGGCCTACTAAGAAAAAGCTAAAGATACACCCTGCAGTTAAGAGAAGTTCTTGCCTTCAGCTTATCTCAGTATCAAGAACAAAAAGATTATAACATAAAGCTTTGGCCATTTGGATTCTACTATATACATTTTAAAAACTACACAGTCATAAATTAAAGCAGTGATTAAATAAGCTCATATAAAATGCAATTAAATTAAGAAAATCACAGCACATTATAGAGAAAAATAGGAACCAGTTTCACAAAAAGGAGATTATATATATATATTTTTTTACCCTGTGGAAAAAAATGCTCTACGAAACACAAAATCTTCATTAGTAACCATCAAAATGAAAATCACTTCTTGTTCCATTCTTGCATTTTTATACAACCCTTAACTCACCTGGGGAACATTTCCAGAAATTAAGTCTTCCTTGAGCAATAAAGCAGTTCTGCCAAGAAAATAAACCCCAAACCAACAGGGAAGGGGGGTCATCCCAAACATACAAACTACAAAATAAATAAGAATTATAAAGTTTTTTTTTTAAAGTAACCTTAACAATTATCAAACTAGTAAGTTCTGCCTCATCACATAGACTCTCTATACAACATAACCCTAAAACTTTATTACTATGAGGTATTTGGAGGAATTGGTAAAAGTGATGCACGGCCTGCCTGTTGGGGGGGGACCCAGTGAAATAGGGTGGGGTGACCTTGAGAGGGAACAAGGAGGAGGAGCTTTGGTTTATCAGCAAGAAATCGGGGAAAAAAAGTCATCCTTTGGTATCAAAGAAAGTTTCATTGCATGGTTGCACGGAAAAAGCACCACGGTGAATAATTATTCCTTTTTTTTTTTTTTTTCATTTGTGGCCTTTCTAAGAGGCTGAGGTATTCAAAGAGTAAAAGGTGAAAGAGGTCAACAGCGGTTTAACACTTTGGTTCAAGCAAGGCACTCGTCCTAGGAGTTTACAAAGTTTGCAACATGTTTGCCTAGAGATTTACAAGTAGAACTAGCAGTAATAAGAGTAGTATTTCCTACTGTTGTTGTTATCGTTATCGTATCATTATTAAGAATGAAGACAAGTTTACACACTGAGTGAAGAGTGAGGGGGGGAGAGGAGGGAGGGGAAGGTAAGGGAAGGAGTTCCCTCTGCAGACCAAGGCCGTACATGAAAATATCTTTGGTATTCTTTGGTATCATCAATGTGATTAAAATCACCAATGGAAATTGAGTGAGGTAGCGTCTTTGGTTCACACTATAAATAGTAGATCTTTACACTTTTTTTTTTTTTTTACACGTGGAAGTAGCTATTTCTTACCTTCTGCTTCTTTGTCCTTGCTATTTAAGGAAATAGTTACCAAAGGTACTGTAAAGCTAACCACACCACAACAATAACCCAGAAGGCCAAACATGTCTCAAAACAGCCTCTGGTGTTTGAATGCACCCTAAACAACTAGATAGAAAAGGGAGAAGTGCTTTCTCTTTGTTTGCTAAATGCATAGTTTTCAACCTTTATGTACAAAGAAGGGAGGACCTTTCTTAGAGAAAATGCCGTTATAGTTCATGTGTAAATGTCCTAAGACTCTTTGGTATAGCAAAGTTTGCATTTAACCTGCAAAGACGGGTCGGGTCATTCACCTGGGGTAGCAGTGGGAGTGGAGTGAGTCCAAAAGTAGTATAGTGCTTTTATATTTTCTTGAAAAAATCATTATGGTTTTTTTGGGGGGTGGGGGGCACAGTGAGTGACATGTTCATTTAGAACTTCTGGAATTCCCCACGTGTTTTCTTTGGGTTTTGGAGTCTGCCGGAACACTCTACTTCTGACATCCAGAACTCTTTAACCTGAACAGTTACTGAAGTCCGAGTTTTGGGGGTGTCCAGACTTCATACCTCCCTGCCCTCTTTCAGGAAAGCTTCCAGTCATGAGGGGACCTGAATGATTTATGGTCAAAAACAGATTAACTTCTATTTCACTTTAAAAAAAAAAAAAAAGATATCATTCGAAGGGCAGCTTTGGAATAAACAAACCTACAAATGAAAGAGCGAGATACTTTTTTGTGGTGACTGTGCTAAAAGATTAAGAAATGACAGATGGACAAATGGCCCATGATCTGCTCTGTTGAATGTAGGTTTAACAATCCAAGCTGTAAATTAATGCTACTAAAACAGGAACGGAAGTGTTTTTTCTACATGCCAGTTCAGAAACAAGTCAAGAATCAGTCATACGTGATGTAGTAAGTAAGTGTATTGCTTGTGAGAAGCTTTTGTAAGTCTGTCCATTGTCATTGCTAAAAAGCAAAGGTTGGGAGTATGCTTAAAAGTCAAGTAAAAAAATTGCTTTTCAGGCTCTGATTTGTGCATCTGTTTATGAGAAAATATATCTCTAGGCCCTGAAATTGCGTAATGGGTGCAAATTCAATGCTGGTATGAGAATTATCTTTGGTGTCAGCAAATAGGATAACTGGTTATTTTAAAACAAAACATTACAGTGGGATATCAAATATGAAGTAATATTTTTTGAGACTGTGTCTACACAGTATCAAAATAATTGGTCGAAAATATAATCTGCAGTGGGATTAATATTGGAAGTTATATAGTAAAAACAAAGCAAAAAACATGGTTGTCTGAATTCAACTCTTATTTGTCCTGGGGTATTGAATTTGGTAAGATTATGAGCAGACACAGCTTGAATTTCCCTGCATTTTAAATTCTCATGTTTGAAATAAAAAAGGCTTTCCTCCCTCCTAAATTATAAATACATTAGATAGCTTTATCCCCGGCTCCCTCTATTCCCGGAGAGAGAGAAAATGTTAATTGGTTTTTCCCTTTTTGTTTATATCATTGACGAGATTATATGTCTAGCAAGTCTTGAAGGATGGTTATTTAAATGGTCTCTTTTCATAGCTGAATTGTAATTGTGCCGTATTTAGAAGGGAACATTTTAAGCTGGAATTTTGGGTGAAATAACCAAAAATACTAAGACAAAAGATGTCAAGGCGAAAGCAGTATTTCGGTAAAGGAGAAGTCTACCTTGGTCTCATTCTCTCAGCAGACGGGAACGAGACCCAGATAGATGGTCTGTTGTTTTAGCTTCCCTCTCCGGGTGCCTGACTCTTTTAGATTTAAACCAGATGCTGAGATTTGATGCCAAGGGGTTAGGTTTGGCATCATGATGGTTTAATTTTTTTCCTTGGCATTTTGACACATCTCCATAAACAACTTATTGTCAGGATAATATTTCATTTTATAATTTTAGATAAGTGTGATAATTAACTCAGATTATCCAATTCTTTACCTAATGGTACAATAGACATCTACTTAAATAAATTACAAACCAGCTGAATTCAGAGATGGTTTCTCTGGGGATTAAGTGATTCACTAGGGGGTACTACCAGGACAACTTATAATAACTTTATTATCCTTTTTTTTTTTTTTTGGCCTTGACTTCTACAACCCCAGTTAAATTATTTGAAAAATAGAAATTTGAAATTTTGTACTTGGAAGCTCAGATCTAGTGTTTTATCCATCCTTGTCAGAAAGTGGAATCTATATTATACAATTTCCAGCTTAATGCAGGAGCAAGAAAGAATGTAGGGTTCTTTGGAGGCTATTCTTAGTGAAATAAATTAATGTTTAGAACCAAGAGTCTTGTCTTCCACTGGAACTCTGACTTTTCCTATGAATTTCCACCAATTCCACCATTTTTTTCAGTTGCGCTTGCTGTTTTATTGATGTCCAAATCATAAAATGTCTGGGATTATTAATAAAATCAGTTTGATTATTTCTTACTAGGGTTACAAATTCTAGATAGCCCATTTTCAATAATAATATTCATCGGTTTACTTATTTGTGTTTGTAAAGTATTTTAAAAGGTGGCAAATACATAAAGCAAATTTAAGTCAAATTAACCTAAGCGTAGAGTTCTTTATTTAGTAGTCTTTCACTAAACAGCATTACTTTGAACAAATTTTTTAATTTAGTCACTTACCCTGTTAAACTTAGTTTTCTAGTGTACGAAACGGGATCCTACTTTGGAAGGTTTTCTCAGCTAGGAACAGATTATTAAATCATGTCTCTCTACTTAAGTGACATTTATGGATCCTGAAAAGGAGTGTGCTGTCTGGATATACACAGGTACTGCATCGACCTCTCTGCCATGATCTTAATTGCTTCCCTGAAGCTACATTCTTTCTTGCCAGTTGTGAAAACTCATATTTCAAATGCTTCAAGAGTCATAAATAATAGTCATGATCCTACGTGGCATGTGTATTACAGCTAGATCAGTTCATACGAATAACTTTACATAGTATCTTGTGTAAAAATAGCTTTGGTTATTAAAATCCTTGCAATAAAATACCTGCACTATAATATTAAGTGTGTTCTTTGGTACCTAGGTGATTTTTCTCTTTCAATGGATGGACTCTTGTTTCACTTCTTAAAAAATATCTGAACATTCCTTAACAAACAAAGAGAATGCACTGGTTTAGGTGTCATTCAAATTTTCTTTGCTGGGTTTGAATCTGCATTTAGGTCGCAGGCCTGGCAGGTTCAAATGCTAGGCTAGACGAGCGGAATCACGCTCCTAATCCAAGGAACCCAGACAACCCCATACCATGGTGGTCACACTCCCACAGCACAATGCTTCCTGAAGACCAGCCCTGCCTAAGCCTCTAACCACCTGTGGTGTGTGTGTGTGTATACACTCTTGTGGGCACCCACGCACAGTACCGAGACACCATACACCTTCAAGGCCTGGTAGAACAGATGAGAAAGTCCGATCTTAAGACATGTCCGCGCGATGGCTCCAGATCACTATGCTTTAAACCACTGCCCAGCCAAGCACAGCGAGAAGCATCATGGATTGAAGGTGTGAGATCCCGTGGTGTTTTCCTGCTCATCATTTTTCTTGCCAAGTCGTTGCCCCGCTGAAGTGTGTGTCTCCAAACAAAGTCAGAATGCAGGTGAGCTAAGTCTTTGGTTTCTTTGGACTATAAATAACACTTTTTTTTTCCCTTCAAATATTTCTAAGAATAAACCTGCTATTTTTGAGGTCCTGGTCTTTAAAAAAAAAATTTTTTTTTTTTTTTTTTTTAATTTAAAGCTTTTCCACCGAGGTTTTAGTTTGTGGTTCTTCCTTCATGCTTTGGTACAAGTGCTTGATGAAGAAGATGAGTTGCCTGAATTGGAGCTGCCCTCGTCCTGCCACTTGTCCAGACTCCTCCTCCTCGCGTTCATGAAGAAGTTACTGACGGTGCTCAGCTCCAGCCCCAGCTGCTGGGAAATGGTGATTTGCAATTCTTTGGATGGACGCTTATTTTCCTTGAATATTGCATGTAGAGTTCGACGCTGGACGTCCGTGAAGACCAACCTGGGCTTTTTGGGTGTGTTGCCTCTATCCTTCCCGTGTTCTTGCTCTTTCCTTTTGCATGCTGTAAAGAAACGCAGACAATGTTAGAACAAATTACCTGGAGAATCATGAGGAGGAGGGCAGAGGCCTTAACATTTGCTAGCCGTTCTTCATGTCTTGCTTCCTGTCTGCTGACCTCTGATTTAAGCACCGTTCGGGACTGGGAGGGAAGTGTAATAAAAGGTTGGAGATTTGGGATGTGACTGGAACTCTGAGAGACCTGGCTGTGGGTTCTGGCTTTGCTGACTATCTGCTCTTTGTCCTAGGTGAGTCGGTTAACTCCGTCTGTGCCTCAGATTCCTCATTTGTAGAATGTAAGTTTATGACTAAATGAACTTATTGCTTTGAACTTTTATTTCTCCATCTGGAAAATGGATATAAGAATGACATTAGGCTCGGCGCCTGTGGCTCAAGCGGCTAAGGCGCCAGACACGTACACCTGAGCTGGCAGGTTCGAATCCAGCCTGGGCCTGCCAAACAACAATGACGGCTGCAACCAAAAAATGGCCGGGCGTTGTGGCGGGCTCCTGTAGTCCCAGGTACTTGGGAGGCGGAGGCAGGAGACTCGCTTGAGCCCAGGAATTGGAGGTTGCTGTGAGCTGTGATGCCACAGCACTCTATCCAGGGTGATAGCTTGAGGCTCTGTCTCAAAAAAAAAA
>CAUYRH010153880.1:0-25043 GCA_963574655.1 Perodicticus potto | reverse complement strand
ATCAGAAACATTTTGATCGTACTGTGAGAGATAGCCCTCATAGCATTTTCTTAATCACTATATAAAGACATTGATACTCTACATTTGATAAGTTTCACCAGTACCCTACTAAGATGCACCGTAGGTGTGATCCCACCAATTTTCTCTTCTTTTTTTCTTTCTTTTACTATTTTTCTCACAATGAATTAGATTTATCTGTGTTGTACATACTAATGCTTTTTTTGATGTCACTCATTTTCTTTCCTTTTAGGGCTGAATAGTTCCTCATTGCCTAGACATGCCAGAATTTGTTCTAAGTTTTTGTTACGAACATCTTTGATGAAATTCAATTGTAAGAGTTTCATATTTCCTATGCTGTTGTGAATGATATATTTTATTTCAAACTTCCTATTGGTGTAGCTAGAATACAGAAAGTGAATGGATTTTTGAAGATCGACCTTTTATCTTGCAAATCTGCTAACCCTTGTTATCAGTTTTATAGATTCCTTTGGAATTTTTTGCACAGACAATCATATTAGTGAATAAAGTCAGTTTAATTTTCCTTTTTTTCTTTCTTGAGACTTGTTTTATATTTCCCTGCCTTGAGGCATTTGCTTAGACTACAATACCATGCTGAGTTAAATTTTGAACGTAGATACCTCGTCTTTTTTTAATCTTAGTATGAAGTTGATGTTAAAATTTTAATAGAAGCCCTTTATCAATTTGAGGAAGTTATCTGACCAAGGATTTTTGAAACTTTAAAAAATATTTCATTTGAAATTGAATATTGTTGTGTTTTTTTTGCCATATGTTCTGTTCATGTAGTAAATTATTTTGATTGATTTTGACTGTTGTGGAGGCTCGCATTCCTGAATAAATCTCACTTAGTCAGGAAAAAGCAAAGGTTAAACTATGAAATAGAGTTAATGCTATCAGTTTCACACAAATTAATAATGCTGCAACACATGTGACTTTAGCAGTGGTATAAATTAATGGACAAGAAGTAGAAAGAGATCCTAAATTTTAGCAAGTGATTATCATACTTTAGAAATATATTTTTAGGTACATATTCAGGTAAAAACCAATGTTAAACGTTTTAGAAACTAAGATTTTAAGTAAAAATTAAAAATAAATTAAGATACCTTTGTTATATAAAATATCTGGAGTAACAAATATATTGACGATTTTAAATATTAAAAAGAAGTCATATTTATCAATACTTTAAGAATCCCTTTAAGTTGAGTACCTCCCTACATTGATAACCCCCTAAATTGCCATACGTTTCATAGAGCGGACAGGCTCTATGTATGTCTCAGTACAGTAGGCCTGATTCCTTATGTTGACCACCTGTACATGTTGACCAGATTTTTACAGTGCCTTGGCTGGTCAACTTATGGATGCCCTATGTATTTATTTTATAATTTGTACTTAAATGTATCCAAAAGTATTAGCACTTTGGTAGCATTGAGCACCCTAACCACATGGTATTGAGTTCTGCACTAAAATGCAAAACTGGTCCTTTGGATAATTGCTGATGCTTGGCCTGGCTCAGGTGAGGTGCAAGATGAACCTAAAACTTGATGATGTGCCAGAAGCAAAGAATTCTAAGATGAAGGGATGTATTTGTGTGGATATGGAAGTCAGTGTAACGATCCTACTAAATCACTTGCCAAACTTTTAAAAATTAAAGCATCAAAATTTTAATAATTATAATGGATTAGAGCAAAATGAATAAATACATTTCTCGGAATCCACAGGAACACTAAAAGAAAGGCAAAATCCAAGTAGTATGATCCCAATGTGTCAGTATTAGAGTTGGGTTCTTTGGAAGGTAAATGGATGGTGAGGGAGCCAAACACTGAATGGGATTAATGCTTTTGTATTAAAAAATCTCGAGTTGTTTGCTCCTTTGCCCATGGAGGGCAGAGGCAGAAGGCACTGTCTGTAAACTAGTAAGTGCGCTCTCAACAGACACCAAATCTTTTGGCCACTTCATCTTGGACTTTTGAGCCTCAAGAACAAAGAGAGATAAATATCTGGGTTTTGTAAGTTACATCAAGTATTTTGTTACAGCAGCCTAAAGGAGCTGCAATAACAAACATGCACTTAAAAACAATTCCTGCCTCAGTTAGACTTTTCTGTTGTTTCAGTTTATCCCTCTGAAAAGTACTATTTAAAAAATAAACATTACTCTACCTTTTTTTTAGAAACTGAAATTAATGAAACAAATAACTTCAGATGGTAAGGAAACACCCTCAAAACAATAATTCCAGAGGATTATAATTTTAAAAATCACAGAATTTTAAAATCACCAACAGCCTCCAATTAAATCCTTGATTCAGAAAAGAACCTCAATCAGTGCTAAAGCGAATAGATAAAATGTTGCCAGGGAAATGAATATTTGCCAACCTCCATGGAATGACTGCATGGATTGTATATTATTTATAAGTAAAAAATGGCAACAGTGCAGTTATGTGTCTCTTGGTGTTAAGGCATTTAATATTAGTCTAACATCTTACGTAGAGCTTATTTTTAGTTTATGAGAATACAGATGATAGAGGAATATTGTATGTGTATTACATAACAAAAAAGGAGGAGGAGGGGAGCTATATTAAAGCAAATAGATTGAAAGAACATAGTAACAAAACAAAATGTGTGGGCATGACATATATTTTATTTTTGGGAAAAGCTACAAAAGGTATTTTGGGGGAAATGGAAATTAAGAGAAATGTTTATTAGATAATGTATGGAACAATGTTACTTGTGTTAATGTGATAACTGTATCGTGCTTAAATATGAAATATCTACCCTGTAATTTGAGTATATTTATTAAAGATTTTAGAAATAAAGTGTTACTGCATTCATAAATCTGTAACTTAAAATATTTCTTCTCTTAAATATTTGTTTTTGTGTGTATAAATTAAGTAAATATGACAAATATTTAATAATTATTTAATGTAGGCATTGGGTATATCTGAGTGTTCCCTGTATTATTCTTTATATTTGAAATTATTTTGTAGTAAAATTTAGGCTCAGACTATCTTATTATATGACTACAATATTGAATAGGTCAGTATAAGTGTTCGTTTTTTGTGTTTAGAATAAATAATTGTGGTTTCCATAGTAGTGAGCATCTCACACAAATCCAGTGTTCTGGCATACGTATGCGACATGCAATTTTTGAAAGTGCATGTCCAGTATTTTTTGATAGAAAGAGAGAAAGTGTTATATCTAACCCATGTAGTCTTCTAGAGGAGTTACAGTTAAGTATTCCTTCTGAGTATTTTAAAATATCAGACTATCAATCATTTACAGACTTTGAAAAAACAAGTGTCACTTAGTATGGGCTTAGATGACAGAAAACTAATTTAATGATTCAAAGCTACATTCTCTGCCTTGTCAGGAGTGTACTGCTCAGAGTTCATTACCAGCCCTTCATGACCTTACATAAAATCCAATACAGTACATGCCCCCAAGGTTTTCCCTTCAAGGTGCAAGGTGTGTTTGCTGGTTAGATGACAAAGAGGGGTGCATGCGAGGTGATTTGCTTTCGGTGACCTCTAAATCTTTCCAATTATTCATACGCTGATTGCAAATGCACTCTGTGAGCTATGCTTTGGCAAGACAAAAAACCATTTTGGAATCTTATGAGGTTATATTTTATTTTAAAATGAACCTTTTAATGCAACATAGTGAAAAAGAATCAAGTCCTGGATAAAAATCAATGGTATAATTTAACCAACACAGAAATAGCTTGATAGTTACATGTGTCCATTAGATTGCTGTTCCTTGATGTTCCTTAATTGTATTCCATGAGTAGCAGTTAATACAGTTGAAAGTCTAATTCATTTTCCATAACTGTAAATTAATCCCTCACTAAAAAGAAAAATATTTCATTTGTATTATTAAAATGTTAACTATCTGATATTTTAAGAACTAGTTTCTTTTTTTTTTTTAGAACTATTTTCATTTTCCTTTTCCACCTCATATGTATTCTCTGTGAGAGAATGGAAAAGTAGCATTTACCTGAATTGCCAGAAGATCTCACTCAACTGCCATTAACATCTAATCAGGACTTAAGGTCAAAATATGTACATTTTTTTTGTCACATTAACCCTTATTGCATTTGGAAATTACTTGGCGTAACTTCTGTCTCTTCAAATTATTTCTGAATGCATAAACATCCTTGCAGGAAGCATTAGTACTCATAAGTACTGATAATGAGTGTACAATATTCATATCAGTAATAAACGTGGAATTTCTGAATTTGTTTCATGACTGGAGTATTGATTCGGTTATGTTATTTGAAAGTAATTGTGCCATTTTGATTATTACTTATAGATACAGAACTTGTTATCAAGAAAATGAAGCAAAACCCTGGACATTCACATATACCATCTATTTGCTGTTTTAACAGGTCTTATTTCCACACTATAAGACTTTTGATTTTAAGTTAATCAAAGGGATAGTAATAGAATCACAAAATGATTCTGTCTGTATGTGAGAGATATAAGCAAAATATGTTTATCTCCTTTAAAACACATATACGTATGAAGTACATGTTGTTCTATAAGGCTAAGTGTAAACAAATTTTGTTAATTTTTAGCAAGTTTCTGTTCAGTGAAATAAAATTACCATTTAATTGTAACAAAGAAACCTCCAAACAGAACCTATGAATCAGGATTATTGGCAGTTGGAAAAGACACATTGCCTGTATTACTGTTAGTGAGCAGAGAAATAAATGGCCATTTTAGAGGTTTTTCAAAGCACTTGGAAGAGTAAATGAAGATAGCTTTTCAAAATTGCTGATGGGAATTCATCATAATGGAGGTTTGAGTTATATAAACAACATTTATTTCCCTGATTCTATCAGTTAAAAAGGAATAAAGTTTGGGTTAATAGAATTTCTGTATGTGAGAAAAGTGCTGAAACAGCATAAGAGTTTTCTGATGATACTCACAGGTAGCAGAAAAACGTGTTTATATATTATTCTAAACTAAAAAAAAATAAAAAATAAAAATTAGATGCCAAGCAAGAAACTCACTTATACGTAATGAATGAAATAGTGATTGATGACATGGAATAGAGGGTATATTCACTGTTTGTGCTATGAGAGTATTTTGTCAAGATAGAAAGTATCATTTCTTTTTTTACATATATAAGGCAAAATTTCTGAATTCTAGGTATTTTCCAATCTTCATCATTTTGATACATATAGAAGCTATATCTACATATACAGGAAGTTTCTAGAAGGTCAAAGGTGGCATATAAGAAATATGTGACTTAAGTAAATGATCTTACTTAAACATCACTTGTTACCTTTTTATTTCTTCTCATAAAATGGCATGGATTATTTTACAAAGACAACATTTTCTTAGTGCAATGCTCAAATCAAATCAGTTCTTTGGGTTATTAAAATAAAAGATGCAGGTAGGAACCATCCCCTAGTGACAAGTAAAGAGCTCCCCATTACCTTTAACTGACCTACAGCCCATTGCTATCCAGTTAGAATAGCACAGGGGAAACTTTCCTAAAGGCTTCTGGGGAAGATGCATGTGGTAAAGGGAAACTGTTGTATAACAAACTGTTATGTAATCTGTCAAAAAAAAACATCAACATGTCAATTGCTCCAAAGGCGGGAAAAGACAGACAATTCTATCTGTCTGAGAAAGTCAGGACAACTTGTGAGCATTCAAAAGGCAGTGGTGCCTGTGGCTCAAAGGAGTAGGGTGCTAACCCCATATGCTGGAGGTGGCAGGTTCAAACCCAGCCCTGGCCAAAAAAGAAAAAGAAAAAGAAAAAAAGGCAGTGGCGCTCAGATCCGGGGTCTGTCTCTACTCATGGACACTGACTCATTTCTCTTTCTGGAAAATATTTTTACTTTGTATCATTTTGTGTAGCTTCCTTCTTGACTGTCACTCCACACAGCATCTTCATTTTTCCTGTAATGTTAACTATTTGTGTGGAGTTGTTCTGTGGCTGTGACAGCTCTGTCATCAGCTCCACTCAGTGGAGGGTCCTTGATGTTGGGAATCGGGGACCAGAGACCACCCAGATATACTTCACAGTACTAGAATAGTGCTCCTTTTGTAAACAGCTAGAAAACTGTAAGAAATAACTTTACAAATAATAGACAATAGGACACATAGCACTGTGAAGCCTGTCTTGAAGTACCTCTTGTATTCTCAGAAGAGGAAACTCAAGCAGAGGATGCTGGTATTACTGAGCTAAGGAGAGAAAGAGATCAGTGTCTAAGGGTAGTGAGACGGGAGGAGTGTATTTAACACAATAGCTGAGAAGAGGTGTCTTGCTATATAGACAACACACTCTGGAAATCCTGTAAGGGACCACTTGAGTCTCTTTGTGAATGAATACACAAATGAGACCATCAAAGCAACTATTATACAGATGCTTCAGTGTCTGACTGAATATTAAGTTCTCATACATAAGCTGAGACTTCACAAAGCTGGGCATAGAACTACCAGGGAATTAAGAATTTAGAGGTAGCTCTACATAAACAATGACTACAGCTTACACAATACAAGGAGAACGCCAAACATCAGAGAGTATTGACTTTATTGAGCCTTAGAGATTTCAATAGATACCTTTGAAAGACCACATCATAGAAGTGCATCTAAATGAAACCTGGAGTAAAGACTATGCTGGCCCCACATAAATGTACTTGATCTACATAACATACATGCTTTCCAGAAGAAAAAAGTAATACTTGCCAAAGGAAGATAACAAAATCCAACAGTCAATTGAAACATGTACAATTATTGGTACAAAATAAAAACACTGGGGAGAAAAATATCAGTCAGTAGACCCAGAAATGACAGAGATAATGAATACACAAATGAGACCGTCAAAGCAACTATTATACAGATGCTTTAGAATTAAAGAAAAATATGAACATAATAATGAGCAAAATGGAAACTATAAAAATCTCAAATTGGTCTCTGACAGTTTAAACATTTAATATCTTAGACAAAATTTCATAAGATGAGTTTAATAGCAGATTAGATACTGAAGAACATAAGATCTGTAAAACTGAATATAGAATAAGAAAACAATTCTACCAGAATTACAGGTAAGAAAGGTAGAAAGATGAGGAGCAGACTCAGTGACATGTTAATTTTCAAGTAGTCTCAGATTAGGATGGAGAATCTCAACGGCGTGAAGGAAGGACCTATTAAGTATGAGAGGAGAAATTAGTGAAAGTGTGCAGAAGGAAAAATAGCATAATGGAGAAGACAATTAAACCAAAGATGATTATTTGGAAAAAAAACATAAAATTCATGTATATCTCGACTGATCTAATCATAAAAAGGGAGAAAGATTAAATACCAGTATGAGAAATAAAAAAAGAAATAGTATAAATACTACCAGGATTTACATAACATTACTAGAGTATAGCGAAAAACCTCATATCAATAAATTTGAATACTTTTATAAGGGAGCAAATACCTTAAAAGACAAAATTCAACAACACTGACCCCAAAAAGAAAATGTAGAAAGACTAAATTCTTTAAATAAAGTAGATTTGTAATTAAAAGATGTCCAAAGAAAAATTCTGCCCCAAATAGCTTCAGTGGTGAATTTGAGGAAGCATTTGAGGAAGAAATAATGCTAACTTTATACCAATTCTTCCAGAAAAATAAGAAAGGAAGAAGAACTTTCCAAAGAAGATAAGAATGTAGACAATAGACCTTGTGAACAAATGCCCAACAGCATTTGTCTTTATGGAATTCAAATGAGAACCACAAAAAGAAACACATGTGCAGGGTGGTACCTGTGGCTCAAAGGAGTAGGGTGCCGGCCTCATATACTGAGGTGGCGGGTTCAAACCCAGCCCTGGCCAAAAACTGCAAAAAAAAAAAAAAAAGAAACACATGTATACCCACAAAAAGCCCACAAATTAGATCTCCTTCGAGCTTTGCTAAATATGTGAAGGAACTGGAAGTTTCATACATTAGTTTTGTAACAAGGTGTTATTATTATTATTATTATCATTATTTTGTAGCTGTCGTTGTTTGGCAGACCTGGGCCAAACAATTTTTACCCAAAAGAAGTAAAAATGTGTGTCCACACAAAAACATGTATACAGGACTGATGTTCACAGAAGCTTTATTTATAATAGTTTCAAACTACTAACAACTCAAATGTACCTTAACTGGTGGACTATATGGTTATTAAAATGTGCCTGTAAATGATATTTTAATAAATTTTATATATTAAAATCAAATCAAATTTATTTATTAAATCAAATCATGTACTGTGCTTTAAATGCATATCACTGTATATTCTCAGCCTATCTTGATGTGTATTCTCATCAAATATGTAAGTTTGGGATGGAAAATCTCACAGGAAGCTGTAATATTTGAACTCAACTGGAATGTTTGCTTGTAAGGAATAATATACTGTAAAATACATATTTTATGAATACATGAAATGTGAATGTCTGATGATTTCCTAACTAATTTCCCTGTTACAATAGTTTTCTATACTTAGATAGTGCTTTCACGTTAAATCAACTGCTCTGTAGATATACAAAGGCAGGTAAGATAGTACTAAAACTATAAGCTGAGAACATGTATTTTTTTCTTACCCTAAATAAATAGAGATTAGCATTTCCTTTATCAAAATATAATGTACTGGTAGGAACTGGAGTTTAGATATGGAGATATTTGTCATATTTCCAATTTTTGCATCATTTTTGATTTGTAGCAGCTACTAAACAAATACATGAGGACAGTTTTGCCATGTAATACTGTCTCATGGACCTACATTTTAATGATTCAACAAAAATCTTTAACTTAAAGAATACATTATCAAGGTTAGTGATTTTATTGACAGTCATTCAAAACCTTAAACTTCAAATAGCAAATTGCAAACCTTGATTGCTTATACAAGCTGAACCTGTAATATTATAAGCTGTATTTTTCATCTATTTAAAGAAAGTGAGGAATTAGTGTCACAGTTTCAGTTTTGGTGACCTTTATATACAAATCAGTTGAATGCTTACTATATGCAGTATTCTGTGGGCATTAAAAACATAATCCAAGTATAGTTATTTTTCAGCAATATGCAAACTACCTGTGGAAAAAATCAAGATATGTAAATGTGGTTGAAGCATCTGATTCCCATAAAGGGATGTTGCACCTTCGCCACCCATAAGAAAAAACTCGGACCCCACTTCAGGCATAAATCAGATGGTGATTTATTACATCTGCGCAGGGGACCGCCACTCCAAGGAGTGGGCAGTGGCGAAGAAAGGCACAGGTTGCTTTTTATACCCTTTTTGTGCTGATGTGGCAGGCAGGTAAGTACAGAAGCAGAGCATGATGGTTAGCTCAGGGCGGAGTTACAATCAGGGGGCTTCAGCATGGACAGAAGTGGAACATGACCGGTTAGCCCAGGGCCGGGTTACAGTACGGTGGTTGGCTCAGGGGGTTGCTGCGTGGCAGTTAGCACAAGGAGGAATTACAATTTGGGAAACTTCGCTTAAGTAAGTTTCCACCATTGATCAGCTAGGGGTTTTGGAGACACAGAGCACTTTCTTGTTCTGAAACCTGTTCTTGGAAGTAACCCAAGGGGCGGGGGCATGCTGGGGACCAAGGCCGAGACAGGCTGAGACAGACTTGGGTCTTTTTGGAGGGTTGTTGGCCTATTACAGGGAAAGCAGAGTGCAATAAAGATTCATAGAGCAGCATGCTCAGACATTATGTGAGAGTAAAAACAAATAATAACTTTAGGAAACAGAAATTTCTATTCAGAATAATTTAATAAAATTCCATCATTTATTTATTTTCTATAAATAATCTGTATATTAAGTATATACTTATAAATAAAACACAGACATTTGTAAGAAGGGCTTACCTTTTCTGCTCATAAGGGTTATGCTCAAAAGTTGGTGACAAAAACTGAACTGGTGACTAAAGCTGAACTGAAATCCCATCCCCAAAGAAATACTTTGGCAACTCAAGATTTATGATCTCCTAATAGGGTTCTTTATTCAGTTGTTTTTTCCACACTAAATTAAATACTTAATAGATGGCATATATGGTGAAGAAATTGTTATTATAGACATAGACCACGGAGCTCAGAGCTTGGAAATACAGGGCATCCATAAGGTTCATGTGCAATTTAAAACACGATCTTTATGGATACCCTGTATGAAGAATACAGGAAGAAGAAACATGGCAATTTAATTGTGGAAGAAGAAACATTTGTATGATTATTTTTAATTTTTTAAATTAAAAAAAATTATTCTAACAAAGAGATGGCCTGAATATATTTGAAGGCAAAGAAAAACAGAGCCAGCAGAATATTTGAGACCAATATTCGAAGACAATGAAAAGAGAGAGACTGTGAGTTTTTCCTTCCGAGAGAGATAATATAAATCATTTCATACAATAAAGACTTTATCAAGGCTTTGGAGACTTAGCCCATCTCTGATATTGAATATAATTAATTTTTAGTAAAAAAGCGGCTATTATAAAACTTGAGATATGTTAAAGTTAAGTACCACCATCTCTAAGGAGAATAAAGGAGGAAATAAAGGGGGTGGATGTAAAAACATTAGTATTGAGTATGGGAGTGGTGTGATTGCCAAATGTGGAATCTGGGACATCTACTTGGCTAAGGCATTTCTGCATGGCCGTGTATACGGAGCATTCTGCAGCTTCAGGGGGTACTGTTCTTTAATTGTAGTTATCATGTATGTTGCTATTAATAACATTTTCAAGCTAAAGTCACATTACAAATTAACTACCAGTCATCATATTAGTTAAAAGTAAGGCCATAAGAAGCCAAAAATTAAATACTTCAGAGCAGTGTGGAGGGTCTGGATGAGTTGAAGGATGGTATGGGTATGTACTTGCCCCCAGGTCAAGAATATGGGAGCAGTCAAATGCTCCCATAATTTTTAACTAAACATTTACATGTGATAGACATGTTCTTTAGTTAAAATACTTATAATTAAAATGGATATTTGAAATAAGATATAATTAAAATTAAATAAGATATAATTAAAATAAGATATTTGAATAAACATGGCAGAGAATGTGTAATATGCCTAAACACACTTGATTTCAATGTGGGAAATTGAAAACAAATTATAGAGTTATTAATAGATGATTAAAATGAGTTAATAGAGCATTTGCATGTTAAAGAATACAGATTTAAACTTTGAAAGTTTAAATCAGGTCCATCTTGCCCTCAGGGGAGGGAAACGCACTCTGTGTTTCAGAAGCAAGAGTATCACAGAATCTATGGATATATTTTTATTTTT
Source organism: Perodicticus potto (assembly GCA_963574655.1). Classification (NCBI taxonomy): domain Eukaryota; kingdom Metazoa; phylum Chordata; class Mammalia; order Primates; family Lorisidae; genus Perodicticus; species Perodicticus potto. The sequence continues at coordinate 13,771 of CAUYRH010153880.1, read as the reverse complement.
TTATTTATTTTTATTTATTTTTTTATTTTTTTATTGAGTCATAGCTGTGTACAATAATTCAGTCAAGGAGTACAGTGTGTGGGCTTCACATACAATTGGAGATATTTTCATCAACCTGATCAATATAACATTCATGATATTTTCTCATTAAACCACCTCGTTGGGGGAGCTATCAGAAAGGTGGAGAAGACTCTGAGAGGGGGAAGGGAGGGAAGGCTGGAGAAATAAATAATCTGTATATTAAGTACTTTTGAAAGTTTAAATCTGTCTATTTGTCTGAATAGAGATTTAAATTTTCTAATATTGACTAATAATTGCTAGTCAGAATAATGAGAGCTTAACCTCTATAAAGGTGTCCTGATTTTTCCTTGTGTAAATATTTTAGATTTTAATAATTGCTGGTCAGAATAATGAGAACTTCACCTCTATAAAGTGTACTGATTTCTCCATGTATTAATATTTTAGATTTTATCTAACATTTTTACACAGACTTAATGAGAGAAATAATGTCTATAAAACGGCAAATTAATTCTGATCACATAATGTCTTTACATGCTGCATTACTTATATTGTTATGTGTTTCATCACACTGTTGACTTTTACTAACTTAAATTTGGCCTTCCTAGAAGCTGTGGTTTTAGCAGATTTTTTTTTTATTTTCATATTCTTATTCTAATTTTCCTTACTGACAAGTTTGCTCAAGAAAAAGCATAACCTTTTGCTGTACTAACCAGCTTTGTATGTGGAGTTTACTTAAAATAAGGTAAAGGGCAGCTCCTGTGGCTCAAAGGAGTAGGGCACCAGCCACATGTGCCGGAGGTGGTGGGTTCAGGCCCAGCCCTAGCCAAAACCTGCAAAAATATAAAAATAAAAAAAAGATAAGGTAAAGCAGACTGTATGCCAATAGTGGTAAAGTTAACTATTTCAAATCTTATTTTAGGAAGGAATAATTAATATTACATTGCATTTACAGTTATGAAATAAGTTCTAAATTATAAATTAAAAATAGGAATTTACCACCAATATTTCTGTTTTAACAGTTATATACTTCTATTTCTTTATTTAACATGTAAGATTATGAAATACAGGGTGAGAATTTAAGCTACTCCTTGAGGTAACACACCTAATGGTTTAGAACCAGACGTCATAGGTTCAAACCTCTACTCCGTCACTTACTGTAATGTAATTTTGGATAAGCTCTTTGTACCTAAGTTCTCTTATGTAGAAAATAGTGGTGACAAAAACAACCCACCTATCCTAGAGGATTACTAGGAGGAACAAAATGTCATGAAGTAGAGTATTTATAAGAATGTTTGGCACAAATAAAGTGGAGATATTCAAGTCATTCCACAGAGATTTGTCACTTCACAATTTCTTCAGTATTTTAATAGAAAAGTTTGTGATAAGTTTAACATGATTGTCATTTCCTTGAGTGATGTTATTTCGGCTATGAATTCAATGAAGCACCGTGATCTATCTTAATGAAATAGTTTTCCAACTGTTTAAAAGATTGCAATCATCTTTCAGGATTCTGAAACTGCCAATCACAGACCTCACTCAACCTTGACACAGACAGGATCTGGACTTTTATCCAGGAAGCCTGGCCATATTTAAATTATTAAAAGCTCAGCAGCCCAGTCAGACAAGCACACCTCATCAGTATGTTGACCCTGTATTAAAACAGCTTCTTGGCTCACTCCTTTCCATTGACTTCCATAAAACTACTGTGTTATCTTGTACATAGCTTGCTATTCCCTTTATCATCTTCTCTGCTGGATCATCCTAATCTGCCTAAATAGGAAGAACTGACATGATTCCAAAGTCAGCCCTAGCTGTTTTTTTATTGCCATGCTCTTGCCCTGTAATCTTTGCCCTAAAATTTCTTGCCCTATAATCTTACCCCCATAATTGGAATTAAATAAACTGTAGGTTTATAATTCCCAAATATATAATTATAGCCCATTTGCCTCCTCTGATTTTTCAACTGTATTTCTATACTACAATAGATAATACTGAGGGATACCTCTTAGGCAATCAATTGGATATGCCCCAAGTTGAATTCATGGTAAGTCCTCTCGGAACCTGGTCCCTTCTACTCATTCTTTCAGCAAACAGATTCACAATTCACCTACTGGAGGAATTTATATAAACTTAATCTACCAAAGTCATCCTAAATGGCCAAAATCTCACCATAATTTATTGGTTTTACTTTCGACTTATGCAGACATTTTTCTTTTTACATTTAAACATCACTTTCCGTAGCTTCTATCAATCTCTCACCAAGGTTATATATATTAGTAGCCCATCCCCTACCTTCACAAACACACCCCAGCCCTCCTTCCACTCAATTTTCCTCATTACAACCAGAGTTTTCTAGTAAACAAGTGTTCTGATTATCTCACTTATCATTATTCCAAGTATTTCCCATTGCTTTTCATTTCTACCTTGTTCTTCTGTGCATACATTTAATGTATTACTTCCTAACAAATCATTTTCTTTCTTTCCCTTAATATCTCTGAATTCATGACCTAATTAAATCCTACTGGAACCCATTTAATCACAGCACCCAATACTTCTTTGTAACTCTGATCATAATTATAGTTAAGTAATCTTCCACATATTTAGTTATTCCAGGTTTGAATAATTAATTGCTTAATGTTTAATTAGTCCTTTAATTACAAAAAAGGACTTCCAGAATCTGTAAATTGAAAAAAATAATTAAGAACAATATAAAAAATTATCACAAACTATTAAAATCAAAATTCATTGTTCAATCGTATTACATCATTTTCAATACATTAAGAGTACATTAGCAGTAAACAGGTATTGAGTTGTACTTTATCATATCACATTATTGATTTAGGACCATGAAATAATTCATAGCCTTTGAGACTAAATGCTAAAGGATGTAGGATGTCAAAGAAGGTAGGTGTTTCCACGCCATTTGCCAATGATGTCATGGAACACTTGAAATTTGATTTGTGTTTTAAGGTCTCTCTTTATCTTAAGAGATTTATGTGGTTTGTAGTTTGGAAATAATTAAAATCTTAAAGTCTTAAAGCAAAGCTCACCTTGTTACTCAGACCCTGTGCATGAGCCTTGATTACTCAGTTGTCTCATTTGTAAGTTTATAATTACATTCCACCCACCTCCTCACTAAATTATCCACCAGAGAAGCACATGATCAGAAAAGGAGCTACCACCTGGCATTTTTCCCTAGAGGAGAAACACTGAATCTCACAATATCTGTTAAGAACAAGAAAATCCTTAAAGAAAGTTTAAAGCAAATGACGATATTAAAAACAAAAAACGCCAGTCACAGTGACTCACACCTGTAATCCTAGCAGTCTGGGAGGCTGAGGTATGAGGACTGCTTGAGCTCGGTAGTTTGAGATCAGTCTGAGCAAAAGTAAGACACCATCTCTACTAAAAATAGAAAAATTAGCCAAGCATTGCACTGGGCACCTGTAGTTCTAGCTACTAAGGGCGTTGAAGCAGGAGGATCCTTTGAACTCAGGAGTTTGAGGTTACTGTGAGGTAGGCTAACCTCATGGCACTTGCAAAAGTAGTTGTTAAGAATTGAATGGCCTAAAAATCAAATCACAAATAATTATTTTCCCAATAAAGGCATTCTGAACACCTCCTAACAGAATGTAAATAAAATGTAAAAACATTCCCGTGTTATCTGCCATAGTATTCAAATATTTTTCATTTTTTATAGAAGATATACTAAGTGAATAATATGGTTAAGAGTATACATGAGGAATTGGAGAACGCCTGTGCAGATTTCCCCTTGTGTGTACTCTGATCGATAACAACACACATTTGCAATTACAGTGTAAAGTTTTTAAAATGTCATTTCTTTTGATAAATTAACCAATACTTCCTGCACTTAGACCATTTTATTTGCATTAAGGGATGCTTGTGTTAAATACATTAGTATAATTTGATACGTGTCTTCTATCAAGCTTCCTGATGTATGCACATTAAATTAGCTTGTAAAAGACAATGACTGGGTGGCATCTGTGGCTCAAAGGCGTAAGGCACCAACCCCATATGCCTGAGGTGGCAGGTTCAAACCCAGCCCTGGCCAAAAACCGCAAAAAAAAAAAAAGAAAAAGAAAAAAGAATGATTATTTCTGTCAGATTAGCATGCTATTTTTTAAATTGGGAACATACATTGTAGAGTATTGACAACATGGGATCTGAGTTATTATATGTCTTAATATTTAATTTATATGGTCTACTATATTGTATAATCTTGAACAAATTATTTATTATCTGTTTCAAAAGTAGTCTCCTTCCATTCATTTATTTATGCTGTTGCTGCAATTGCCAAAGAGGTCGTCTTCAGGAAATCCTTTCCTAGGCCATGAATAGATTAATCAACTTTGGTATATGTATACTATGGAATACTATTCAGCCATAAAAAAGATGAAGACTTTACATCTTTTGTATGTAACTAGAGTTGAAACACGTTCTTTTTAGTAAAGTATCACAAGAATGGAAAAGCATGTCCCAGTGTGTGTCATACTAATATGAAACCAATAGATAAACAACTCCACTCCACAACTACAATAGAGAAACACAATTAAATTTGAGTGGAGGAGAGGGAAGAGGGGTGGGGTGGAGATTTGGAGTCCTCTCACCTAATGGGAGAGCACACCCCCCAGGTGAAGGGCTCAACTGTATCTTGCACTTTACCTCACAAACACAAACAATGTAGCTTAATCATTTGTACCCTCTCATTAATCTGAAATAACAAAAATAAAGCGAAAAACAATAAAAAGTAGTCTATGAGTTTATGACAGTTTGAACTTTGTTATTTAATTCAATTCATTGCTTAATTACTATTTTCCTATGAATGATTATACTGTGGTTAATTTGTTAGTATAGCAGTATTCCCAGATAGTTTTTTGTTTGTTGGGAGGTCGGGCTTTGGGGGGGCAGAGTTAATACTTTACATGAAATATCTTATCTTATAATGTGAGATTGCTTTCTCTTTTGTCTTGTGATTTTTTTTGAGGTAAAATTTAAGTTTTTGTGTGAGTAGTACTATTATACCTATCTTGAGTGTCTTGCTTGTACTGTATCACATCATACCTTTGTTTAATTCTTAATAAACTGTTCACTTGTAAAAAAAAAAAAAAGAAAAAGAAAAGCTAACTTAGAGAAAAGGGAACACTTCTACACTGCTGGTGGGAATGCAAACTAATACGTTCCTTTTGGAAAGATGTTTGGAGAGTACTTAGAGATCTACAAGTAGACATGCCATTCAATCCTGCAATTTCTCTACTAGGTATATATCCAGAAGACCAAAATTCACATTATAACAAAGATATTTGTACCAGAATGTTTTTTGCAGCCCAATTCATAATTGCTAAGTCATGGAAGAAGCCCAAGTGCCCATTGACCCATGAATGGATTAATAAATTGTGATATATGTACACCATGGAATATTATGCAGCCTTAAAGAAAGATGGAGACTTTACTTCTTTCATGTTTACATGCATGGAGCTGGAACATATTCTTCTTAGCAAAGGATCTCAAGAATGGAAAAAAAGTATCCAGTGCACTCAGCCTACTATGAAACTAATTTATAGCTTTCATATGAAAGCTATATCCCAACTACAGCACAAGAATATGGGGAAAGCAGAAAGGGAGGGGTGGGGGGGGTAGGTGGAGGGAGGGTAATTGGTGGCACCACACCTATGGTGCATCTTGGAAGGGTACAGGTGAAACTTACTAAATGTAGAATATAAATGTCTTAACACAATAAGTAAGAAAATGCCATGAAGGCTGTGTTAACCAGTTTAATGAAAATATTTCAAATTGTATATAAAACCAGCACATTGTACCCCATGATTGCATTAATGTACACAGCTATGATTTAATTTTTAAAAAATAATAATAATAAAAGAAAAGCTAACTTAAGTTGATAATTAAGGAAACTCACATTCTGAGTGACCACAGTATGTGAGACCAGAGGGTTCTTCCTTGAATAACATGTATATTCCTATGGCTATAATTCACCAAAGGATTAGCACCTACTCCCTTAGTGAAGAGGCAGGGATGTTTGAGTAAGGAGCTTTCTGTGGTAAATTCTAACCAAGTCATGACTTTCACCCTAGGAAATAATCCAAAGACCCAGGAACTAATCAGGTACATATGAGTCATTTCACACGGACTGCTAAGTTAGCAGTTAGACAGGTAGGTAGATCCAGATCTTAACAAAGGGCGTGTGTGTGCAGTTGGGCAAGTCAGTCATTACAAAACCAAAAGCAGCACCTCGGTTTGTACAGTTCAGTATCAAGATGCTGGCAAGTCACCAGCTTGTAAATACGATTAAAGCCAAAAGCCTGGAAAAGATCACCTGGGAGAAGCTGCTGAGCAAAATGAAGAGTTAGGACTCAACCCTAAGAGTTAACAAACTCTTAACATTTCGAGTTTAGGTAAGGAGTGAGGTGTCTGCAAGGATCTTTAGATGGAGCAGCCAGAGTGGTTGAGGAACACCAGCGAGGTGTTAAGGCATAGAGTTATTCTATGCACAGGGCAGGATCAACAGTGCCAAATACAGTTGTTCACACAAAACTCTACATGCTCTTTGGAAAACCATACTATGCCTCACTAAATGCACATAAAAATATTCTCTGTCTTTGAATCAGGCACTCAGGGATGTCATTTGGTTAGCTGCCACATGCCTAAAGCTTTCTAGACAGTATCTGAAATGTTATACCTTTTAATAGCTGGTAAAATTTATTTTGTTCTGAAGTGACAGTAATGAACAAAACTGGAAGCCAAAAGGCACAGTCTTTTATAAGAATGGAATAATTTGAAAAGTATGTCATTGTCTTCTTTCAAAAGCCTATGTTTAACTAAACTGTTAGGATGATGTTGAAAAGGAAACTTTACAGGAGAAGAAAATCTTTAGATGACCATCAGCAGCCCAGACTCTGCCGTGGAATATCCCTGAGCCTTCAGAGACATTCTGAACGTCATAGGACTTCAGAAATTCCAAAGGGAGAGTGAGGTTATTTTACTAGATTTCTAAATCCCCTTTCTAATTCCATCTATTATTTTCATAAGTAACACTTACTTTTTGTGTTCCACAAATATATGCATAATTGGAAACCAAGGCCAAATTAGTCTATGTTTTTCTATTGCTTAAACAACTGTTTAGGTCTGTCTAAAATATGAGCAAAAAAGGGAAAGGGCTCTCATTGTATTCACACACATATATACATACGCATTTGCGCACACATCCATAAATTGCTGGATGGACTTTTCAACAGTTCTACTCATGTGATTTTGACATTTAGGCATGATGTGAATGTTGAGAAAAAATATAGATTATGAAATTCAAGCTACCCAAGTTTGTAAAGGTATTTCTGCTGTAGTATCTTGTATTTCACAGACAATATGGAAAGTTTTAATTGTCCTTGTCCTTTATTGAATTTATTGATGTAGCTATAGTGAAGATCATAGTTGAAATACACCAGATAGACAGACACAGATATATGTTTAGTACTAAGAATGTGAAAATAGTCTTGCAACAAATAAAATTTCTCACATATATCAGGAGATTTGGCTACCAGAATTTTATATGGGAAAAGATTCTTGTTTCCTCTTTAATGATTCTGAGAATGCTAGAGAATCATACCTTGTTATATGGTAGGATTATACAAAATGCTTGTTAATTAATTAAAAGAAGTCCTCTAATTACTCTTGATATTGCAAAAGTTGACCCCTATGAATAAACATAAATATGTGACTAAAACACAAATGAGATCAGGCAGCTATAAATGAGAAAATTAATCATTTGGGGCAAGCTAAACATTTAGGAAATCATATGGGGATATGATTTATTGGCACTTTAGAGAAAGTAGATATAAATAATAGGGCTACTCTCCAGGTGTACATATTACAAAAGTATAGAGTTCTGGAATATTAGTAGGGTTGCTATTTTTAGCAACTCTGAAAACTGGATACTCAGCTATATTTGTATTGCAGAGAAAAATCTAAAAACTTTTTAATTGATAATGTTCAAAATATTGCATGGAAGAAACTTAGATTCAAAATTTAATCATCGTTTATCTGAAATTGATATGTAACTTGGCATCCTTTATTTGGCAAACCTACATATTAGGAAAGGATTTTGTATGAGTTTCAAAAAGCTGATTATTATGATAATCCTAGTTACTGTCCAATTACAGAAACATCAAAAAGTGAATATTTCTGAGATATTTTCTAGGAAAGTTTGGAATACAGTTCTATCCATTGTGTTACAATAAACAGGAAAAAAGTCACAAGTTTGCTTTTTTAACTTTTTCTTAATGCTATTGAACATACAATAAATATTTATTTAGGTGTCAAAAGTTCACATGGTAAACAAAAAATGTAAATGTAAACCAAGGATCAATGCTTCAAAAACAAATTTATTCAGTATAAAATGTCAGAGCAGCTTTTATACTTCCAAATACATCAGATGTAAATTGGAAAACATTTGCATTTTAAGTAGATTTAACACCTCCATTGTGTAATAACTTCAGAATAAAAGAGATTACAGGTCCTATTTTACTACGATTTCAAATGTTCTTTCAGCATTTTCGCTTTTCTAGAATGTGATTAGAAGGAAGAAAATAGGAATTGAAAATATTATCTAATCAAACTGTTTCAGTATGTAGATAGTGTAGATGTAACACAAGTCTGCCATTTATAATACTCTTTACAACATTGTAGAGCTTAGTATTCAACAGTTATGAAATCTAGAGTAATGTGTGCACGCTCTCAGAATTTGACATATAGGTTGTAAATAGAGAATTCAATACATACCATATCTCATGTATAACGATTATATAAAAAATGCTTCAGAACTTACTACACACTTTAAGTGCTTTGCAAATATTATCTATAGACTTAAATATTATACTATACGTGAGATTTAAAACATGGCATAAGTTATTCCTTTCATATATGTTTTGTTAGGTAACCCTTAAGATGACAATGCCAGATAAAGTAAAAGTCTCTTCCTGAAATTGCACAAAAATCAGAAAATATGCAAAAGTTAAATTAAGAACATATCTATAACTGAGTGAAAATCAAAGATTTTCTTCACTTGAAGAATTTTGTATTATCCTGGAAAACATGATCTTTTAAAATGAACTTCATGGGACCTTGGGACAAAAGACAAATACTCGGGAATGCTCATGGTAGAGAGTCTAAGAATATAAATGTGTGACATAAGGTTTACGTCCTCAGCACTAGATGGAAGTGGTGGGAAAGGCAAAATTAAGGTTTGACTCAAAACATTGACTCAAAAACATTCCTCATTATACCTTGGTGCTACTCACAGGTTTAAAAAAGAAATCAATTCAAGCATTAAGTCCTTTTTACAAGAGTTTGTCAGGCAACTTACACAGGCAAAAGACAAATATTCTCTAGTAAACTTTGATCTTACATGGTACCTAAGTTAAAGTTCTAAATATAAACTCATGGACCGATTCAGAAAGTGTAACAGGAATGAGGTGTCATTAAAAAAAGAGAATTAGGCCAGGAGCGGTGGTTCACTCCTGTACATCTCAGCACTCTGGGAGGCCCAGGTAGGTGAGCTCAGTAGTTTGAGACCAGAGTGAACAAGGATAAGACTTGTCTCTACTAAATAGAAAAACTAGCTGGCTTTCTGCTGGGTGTCTGTAGTACTAGCTATTTGGGAGGCTGTGGCAAGAATGTCACTCAAGCCCAAGAGTTTGAGGTTGCTGTGAGCTATAACACTGCAGCACTCTACCCAGGGCAACAGAGTGAGACTCGATCTCAAAAAAAAAGAGAGAGAGAGAGAGAATTAAATAAACATTAGAATGATACTCTCAAAGATGTTAAGATACTGGAAATATTTAGAAAAAAACTTATAGAAATTCAAACTATAATTATAATTAAAAAGAACCCTCAATGAGTGATTTGCCAGGCACTAAAAGAAAATTAGAAAAGCTAGAATTTAAGAAATTACACAGAATTCATCACAGAGACTTTTACTGTAAAACATGGAAAGGAATAAGATAGATCACTTTCTTAAATTGTCAAGATAACAACTAAAAGAATAAAATGTAAAGATTATTTTATTTTTTTATTTCAGATTAATATGAGGCTACAAATGATTAGGATATGTTGTTTGCATGTTTTAGGTAAAGTCATATTACAAAAGTCCACAGTGATCAAAATACTATGGTGTTGACACAAAAATAGAAACATAGATCTTAGGAGCAAAATAGAGAACCTAGAGATAAAACCAGCCTCTTATTGCCATCTGATCTTTGAGACACCAAAGGGGAAAAAGAAAAAAAAAATGGGGAAAAGAATACCTATTCAGAACATGGTTCTGGAAGAACTGGATAACCACATGTAAAAGATAGAAACTGTACTTGCATCTCTCACCACTTACAAAGATTGACTATACCTATTTAAAAAGGGATTAGTGTGGAGCGGCGCCTGTGCCTCAAAGGAGTAGGGCACCGGCCCCATATACCAGAGGTGGTGGTTTCAAACCCGGTCCCAGTCAAAAAATGCAAAAAAAAAAAAAAAAAGGTGATTAGTTTGGCAAATATTTGATCACAATGAAATTGAATTAGAAATCAATAACTGCATACTTTTAAGTAGAAAATTGCACAGATTTGGAAACTTTAGACATCACATTTAAATTTTCATCAATAGGGCGTTGCCTGTGGCTCAAAGGAGTAGGGCACTGGCCTCATATGTCGGAGGTGGCGAGTTCAAACCAAGCCCCGGCAAAAAACAGCAAAAAAAAAAAAAAAACATCAATCGAAAAATCAAAGTATTACAATAATGGAAACTAAGAAAAATTTATAACTCAATAAATTCGAAAATACTGCTTCTCAAAAGTGGGAGGTAGTTAAGTTAGTACTTAAAGGGAAATTTCTAGTTTTAGAGCCCAAATAAGTTTTAAATTTAATAAGCTAAATATCCAACTTATGAAGTTGAAATTCTTTTAATTGTTTGGGATTCATTGAGGGTACAAAGAATTAGATTACACTGATTACATTTGTTAGGTAAAGTCCCTCTTATAATTGTGCCTACTCCCAAGAGGTGAGCCATACACCATAGCTCCCATCCCTCTCTCTCCTCTCCCCAAGTAAAAACTTTTATAAAATGAGTAAATTCATAATACTCAAACATGTTCCAGAAGAAATAGCAAACTTTCATTATGTTATCACCACCAAAATAATAGAAACAACTTCTAAAATCCTATCATTGTATGAATACTAAATTTATATGGTTTCAATGCAAGTATTTCAGATAATTCCAATATTACATGAACATCTCAGACCATATAAAAAGTTAACAAAAATAGATGATTTTAACTAATTTAAAAAGGTAAATTATAGTCCAAAATAAGTAATGAACAGATACAAAGGTAGTAAATACATTAATGAATGTAAATCCAACAATTTATAAAATAAAACTATATAATATAATCTGCATTTCTGCTAAGAATGAAAATCCCTTTTGTAATCATAAAATGCATTAGTGTAATTCACCTCATTATTCTTATAGTAGATGAAGGGAAAAAATTAACATTCAGTATCCATTCAGAGTAATGAGCCTTAGGAAACTTAAAAAGAAGGGAACTTCCCTAACATGGTAAATGATTTTTTAATAAAATACAATGAACATATTATTAATAGTATATTTTGATAACTCTCCCTTAAAATTAGGAGTCAGTGGTTCCAGCTAAGACAATTTCTATTAACATTGCATTGAAGACCCTAGACAATATAGTGAGATAAGGAATAAAAACTTATAATTCCAAAACAGGAAACAATGCTATCATCATATCTATAAAACATAATGAACTTACCTTATTATAACTAGTAAAATAATTTTCTCATATCACTAGATGAATATCAATATTCAAAAGAAAGCTACAGTTTTATATAACAGTAAATTCAGTGGGCGAATATAATTATATCAAAAGGTAATTACAATAACATCAAAAGTATGAAATATAATAATTAAACCAAATAAGATAACATATTCCTTTGGGAAGGAGGATATATATAATTTTATCAAATGGTATTAAAGAATATCCAAATGTAGGATTGATGCCCGTAGCTCAGTGGTTAGGGTGCAGGCCACATACCCTGGGGCTGGAGGATTCGAACTCGGCCTGGGCCAGCTAAACAACAATAACAACTACAACAAAAAATTAGCTGGGCGTTGTGGCCGGTGCCTGTAGTCCCAGCTAATTGGGAGGCTGAGGCAAGAGAATTGCTTAAGCCCAAGAATTTGAGGTTGCTGTGAGTTGTGACGCCAAGGCTCTCTACCGAGGGTGACATAGTGAGAATCTGTCTCAAAAAAAAAAAAAAAATATATATATATATATATGTATACATATATATATAAATGAAAGAAGGGAATATTAATAATAGCATAAATGTGCCAATATTCTTTTAAGTTAAATTATTTCTTAGGCAGTGCCTGTGGCTCAGTAAGTAGGGCACCGGCCCCATATGCAAAGGGTGGCGGGTTCGAACCCAGCCCCAGCCAACAACCAAACTGCAAAAAAAATAGCCGGGAGTTGTGGCAGGTGCCTGTAATCCCAGCTACTCGGGAGGCTGAGGCAATAGAATCGCCTAAGCCCAAGAGCTGGAAGTTGCTGTGAGCTGAGTTGCCACAGCAATCTACTGGGGGTGATAAGGTGAGACTCTGTCTCTCTAAAAAAAAAAAAAAAAAAAATTATTTCTTTAAATAAAAATACCCCAACAAGATTTTCTGTGGAATGCGAAAAATTTATTCTACATAAAATTGAAGGAAGAGCTAAAACCAGCCAGAATGCTATTAAAGAAGAAAAATACGGTAAGACTCTTTCCTTTGAAGAATCAGGTTTTATTAAACCTTACAATGATTACGACAGTGATGTTGATGAAGAGATAGGCAAGTAAACAGATGGGACATAATAGCTAGCCTTGAAACTATTCCTTCATGGATACAAATTTGATTTATAACAGGGTGGGCAATTCAGGTCAGGGAAAAGCAAGCCCATTTAATAAATAACTTGGTCATCTATCTGAGCAATAAAGCAAAATTGGATTCTTGCATCACCCTCTACACAAATATCAGGTGGATTAAAGATTTATTACACATAGCTATAGGAAAATATAATTGTGGTGGAGGAAATATTTTTCTAAACCAAATCATTAAAAACAGCACATAGCCTGGGGAAGAAAAAATTGGTAATTGTAAAGATAGGAAAAAATTAAGAATTTGTATTTATCAAAAGATGCCTTAAAAGAGAGAAAATATATGTAATATTTTTTTTAAAGTTTCTAGAATTTACAACTATCAGAGAATTAACATTCAGAATATAAATAGGTTAAAAAAAGGAAATTCATAAAGAATGCTTAAAAGACATGAATAGGCATTATGGAGAGAAGATACTGTGAATGGCTTTAAGCAACTTAAATTTTTTAAGTTAAATTTTTTAAGTTGCTTAAAAAAATAGCAACTTAAGGTAGCTTCACATTAAAACTGCAACCCAGTTCTAAACCATAACCACCTTATGGCAAAAATTAAAAATTGTCCTCTTCTTCTCTCTCTCCCCCTCTCCCCCCGTGTCTCTCTCTCTCTCTCCCTCTCTCTCCCCCCGTGTGTCTCGTGTCTCTCTCTCCCTCCCCTCCTCTCTCTACCTTATCTCCTCTCCTCTCTTCCCCGTGTCTCTCTCTCTCTCTCCCTCTCTCTCCCCCCGTGTGTCTCATGTCTC
>CAUYRH010153877.1:0-21247 GCA_963574655.1 Perodicticus potto | reverse complement strand
GGAATGTATTCATTTGTTTCCTGGCCAAGGAACCCATACCCCTATATATACCCTGAGGCTAGAGGCCTAGAGGAGGAGACGGGGAAAGACCGGGAGAGGAACGGAGAGAGCTTCTCTCTCCCCACTTGAATTCTCTCCCTCCACCAGGAGCTTTGCTGTTTTCTGTATTCTTTTCTGTAAATCAATTCTGTCTTACCACGTAGGGGTGGGAGGGGGGAAATAGTGTAATGAAGAATAATAAAATACATGTATTTAAAAAAAAAAAAAGAAAGAAAGAAAAGTTGAGATTCTCTTAAGTTTCAAGGCAGCTTGTGTCGATAACCCCACCTATGCCTGATTTGGGTCTCACTCACTACAGAAAAGCTGCTACATCATCAAAGGCCCTGTGAACCACAAGCCCACCCTTCCAAAGCTACCAGCACACACAGAAAACCCTAGGGTGAGATGATTCAGCAACAGGCAATCAGCAAGCAGGCTAAGCTCCGAGGCCACCATACTCCTCAACCCCTGGCTGCCTGCCTATGTCCAGCTAGGCTGAGATGGAGGTCACATCCCAACACCTACCCCAGGACAAGAAGATGGCCAGGACCCTCTGGCCTTGCCTGAATGAAACCACCAGAGGTCATATACCACAACTATCACCCAGGGCTTGCGTTTCCTTTTTATTACATAAGTGAAATAAACATTTTTTACTTATTTTAAGAACACAGATAAGCAAAAAGATTAATATCTACAAAAGGACAAATATAGCATTCCATTTGTATGGAATACCAAGAGTAGGCAAATTTATGAAGATAATTAGTAGACTAGAGGTTATCAGGAGCTAGGGAGAGGAGAGAATGAGGGTTTATAGTTTTATGGGCACAGAGTTTCCATTTGGAATGACAGCAAAGTTCTGGAAATGGATAATGGTCACACAACATTGTGAGTATACTTACTGACACTAAATTGTATACTTTAAAATGGTTAAAAGGGTACATTTTATAGTATATACATTTTACCACAATAAAAATAAAAGTAATTATATATTTAAAAAGATGAAGATCAAAATCTCCCAGAATTCCACCACCCAGAGATAGTCACTATCAACGTTTTCCCATATATCCTTCCAGGTGAAAAAGTAAATAGGTGATATATTTTGCAAAAACAGCACACCAGTAACCTGCTTTTTAGAAAGATATCTTTCCACTGATCTAATACAAGGCGGAGGGTAGAGGAATGAGGGATGGGGAGAAGAGGATGGGGGGGTCACGGTGTATGGCACACTTCTTGGGGGTAAGACACAATTACAAGAGGGACTTTACCTAACAAATGCAATCAGTGTGACCTAATTCTTTGTACCCTCAATGAATCTCAAAGCAAAAATAAATAAATAAATAAAAGAAATATATTTTTCTAAGTTAATAGATACGCATCTACATCTTACGTTTTTGTAGCCACATGTATTACAATGTATAGATATACTATAATTAACTAATTTATGATTGTTGGCATTTTTTTTTTCTCTCTCTCTCATTCTGTTATTGTCTTCATTATAAATACTGCTGCAAGGGATACCCCTATACACTTATTTTTCTGTACTTGCCCAATTATATCCTTAGGATAAGAATTCCTAGGGGAGGAATCACTGAGTCAGGGACTCCCTCAGGAGAGTGTTCAATGGTCCATTAAGAGTAAAACTAAACCCTTTGTAGTCCCCACTCCTTGGACTCAGGAGACTGAGGCAGGAGGATCCCTTACGCCCAAGAGTTCAAGGCCCGGCTGGGCAACATAGCAAGACTCCAACTCTAAAGAAAAAAAAAGAGTAAAACATCCACAAAGAATGTTGGATTCTGTTGCATCAAAGTCTTTTTCTCTGCATGGACTTTTCTTGGATTCCCCTTAGGTGTATGACATTGCTTAGTGGCTCAGAAAGGGACTGTCCTTTCAATAAGAAATCAGCTCCTGTCTCCCTGGGCCTGCTGTGGGGATACCCCATGCCTAAGCCATGAAGTGAAGCTGTTGTATAAAAAAGCCTGTAGCTCAGCAGCTGGGGCGCCAGTCACATACACCAGAGCTGGCGTGTTCGAATCCAGCCTGGGCCTGCCAAACAACCACAACTACAACCAAAAAATAGCTGGCGCTGTGGTGGGCACCTGTAGTCCCAGCTACTTGGGAGGCTGAAGCAAGAGAATCGCTTAAGCCCAAGAGTTGGAGGTTGCTGTGAGCTGTGATGCCATTTCACTCTACCCGGGGCAACATAGTGAGACTCCATCTCAAAAAAAAAAAAAAAAAGAAAAGAAAGCCTGGATTACACTGGGTTAATGTCTACTAATTTCCCTTGCCCAGCAAGAAAGACTCTAGGGGTGCGGCGCCTATAGCTCAGTGGGTAGAGTATTGGCCACATATACAAAGGCTGGTGAGTTCAAACCCAGTCCGGGCCAGCTAAAACAACAATGACAACTGTAACAAAAAAAAAAATAGCTAGGCATGTGGTGGGAGCCTGTAGTCCCAGCTACTTGGGAGGCTGAGCCAAGAGAATCACTTGAGCCCAAGAGTTTGAAGCTGCTGTGAGCTGTGACACCACAGCACTCTAGCCAGGGTGACAGCTTGAGACTCTGTCTCAAAAAAAAAGAAAAGAAAAGATCTGGGATGGCCCAGTACTGGGTGCCCCATAGTGGCCCCCTCAAGCATAAACACATAAAGGTTTTCTGTTATTAAAAGTTTGGTTCTTGTACAAACAGAAGGAAGGTACCAGATTATTCCTAAAGAGATCAAGTGCTAGAAGGGACCTGTGGAATCCTTTAATCCAGTGGCTTTTAACTGACATGCCTTGGCACACTGGTGTGCTATGAGAGGATCGTGAGTGTGCCAAGAAAAATTTTAAAGATCATTAATTAAACTATTTTTGAAAGAAGCTCAAATCATAGTAAGCATATTCTTTTTTTAAATTCTTTTTTATGATCAATATAACTTAAGTGTGCCATGGAAGTTTAACTATAGGTTCAAGTGAGATTAAAAAAAATAAAAAAGGTTGAAAATATTGCTGTAATCCCCTGCCTTGTAGATAGGGAAATTGAGACTCAGAAAGGCTCATAGTGTCAACATTTTAATAACCTTTAATAATGTACCCCAGGAATGTCACACACAGTGATTCAATCAGTTCAGGACAGAGCTCTAACATATCCCAAGTTTGTTTTTGTTTTCTTTTTTTTTTTTTTTTGTAGAGACAAAGTCTCACTTTATCTCCCTCGGTAGATTGCTGTGGCATCACACAGCTCACAGCAACCTCCAACTCCTGGGCTTAGGCAATTCTCCTGCTTCAGCCTCCCAAGTAGCTGGGACTACAGGCGCCCGCCACAACGCCTGCCTATTTTTTTTGTTGCAGTTTGGCTGGGGGCCAGGTTTGAACCTGCCACCCTTGGTATATGGGGCTGGCACCCTACCCACTGAGCCACAGGTGCCACCCTATATCCCAAGTTTTTGACACCAACACAGCTCTTACCTTCTCCCCCATGCGCAAAATTGGAAATTGAAATCACTGGGTCACCTGCCAGTTTAGTCATGGCTAGATGTGTGCTGGAGCAGGCTCCTACTGGCTCTCAAGGGCTGTCAGTGCTCACCAATTCCCAACTCAGTAACTCAGTGCTAAGCATGAAATCAACCATGGTAAGAAAATTTACACCAAAGAAATTGGAAAACATGGAAAAGTGGGACTTCCTCCACCCCACCCTTCCAAGAGCCAGTTGTTAAACATTGGTCACAAGGAATCATGGACCACAACCTAGGAATGCAAACTACGAGCAGGTGACCTCAATTTCCTCATCTAACCTAAGGACAGCCTCTCTCTCCAATGTACTATAATTCTCCATGTTGCACCATAATACACACTCTCCACTCCACCACAGTCCCCCTCTACACTAACCAATGAATGTCCCATGGTGAGGCATAAATGTAGACAAATGCTTTCCTGAATGCTTGCTATATGCCAGGCTACCACCTGAGCATATATGATAGCTCATCTGATCCTCACAATATGTTAAATAGTTAATAAAATTTCCATCTTGGGCGGCACCTGTGGCTCAAGGAGTAGGGCCCGGCCCCGGCCAAAAACTGCAAAAAAAATAAATAAAATTTCCATCTTACAGCTGGGAAAACCGAGACTTTAAAGGACTTTTTCACTACAGACTGAAGCCCGTTTTAGATTGGTTTCCTCCAGAATTAGACCCTGAAGCAAGGACTCAAGTGCAAGTGCAAGGGGAGTAG
Organism: Perodicticus potto; assembly: GCA_963574655.1. NCBI lineage: Eukaryota > Metazoa > Chordata > Mammalia > Primates > Lorisidae > Perodicticus > Perodicticus potto. Next base: position 17,002 of record CAUYRH010153877.1, on the reverse strand, counting down.
GGAAGTAAAATGGGGAATGGAAGGCAGCCAATGAAGGGAGCAAATTATTATTGTGAGCAGTTTGGGATTCAGTCCTGCCAGGGAACACTCAGGGATAGCAGAGAGTCCCTCAAGGTTATCCAACAGAGAGGTGAGTGAGCTGGAGTATACACCTCCCATCAGTCAATGGTTGAAGCCAAAGGAACATGGGCAGGAGGCTGATAGCACTTATGACATTATCCAATATCCTGCAGCTAGAAAATGGTAGATGGCAATTCAAACTTTCAAATGCAAAGTATTTTGATTATACTCATGAAAATGAACAGTTAATAACACAGAAACACTTAACTGAGTGTTAACTATGGGTAAAGCTCCCTGCTGATGAAGGAAACCTACTTTGCTAAATCACTTTGGGTTGACATGTCCAAAGAAAGCATGAGATATCTCTCTGCCAATTTTTATCCACAGAAGGAATAGGAAAAGCTCCTGTAAGTCACTTTGCCATCCCACAGGAATTAGTGAAATACCCTTCTAGGCTCCCTTCTGTGAGAGGTTCTCTTCCATGGTGCAGACATGGCTGCTTTGGGCAGGAGTTCTTAGCTGTCACCCCAAATAGCTATATCAGCTTGTGATTACTGGATCATCCCAGGAATGATAAAAATGAGCCGCTGGTCTCCTAGCCAGTGAGTCGGAGAACATGCCTATGACTGCACCCTCCCTCCTTGGTGCCACCTGTCCCATACACTAACTCTCATCCTCACATGGCCACATCCTCCATGGAAGCCCACAAGTAGGTCTCATAAATGAAACAAATGGTCACCGGCCTGGGGGAGCTCATCCCACCTAAGAACTTTTAAAAAATTCTTCTGGGAATAAGGGAGGTATTTACACAGGACAATGTGTCATTGGGGGTAAACAACCGAACCATTTTGTGAAAGCAGGAGGAGACTGCCACCCTGGCTTTATAAACTCAGCTGTGGCAAGTCTTGGCAGATATGTGCTGAACAGAGACTGGACATCTTGTTCAGTTACAAGCACAGTGTCGAGACCTGCCCAGTTTCTTACTCCGTGGGAGGGGAAGAAACTGAGGCAGGTCCTGCGTCTGCTCTTGGGATCACCCAGTCCACTTCCCAGCCTCTCCCTGGGACTGTCTGTCAACCTGGCCCTGTCTCTGTGGCCCACCTCCCACTCCCTACAGAAGTATCCTGAAGAGGACTGAAGGCAATAATCAGGCCAAGGTTCCTTTGTGCTTTGATGATAGGTCCCCTTTCTGGCAAGCAAGCAGTGCAGTCAGTCCAGCCCTCTGAGGCAGCAGATGCACAGCCTGGGCACCCCTCCAGCAGCTCCCAGCCATTCCTCAGCAGCTCACGCACAGGGTACAGACACGAAACCTGGCTCCAAGGCACCAGGAAATAGATCAAGCAGTAAAAGCAAAACCAGTAAGGGACTAATACACCCCAGAACATATAAGAGTGGCAGATTACAAACAAGGCCTAGGATTATTTACCACCCCGAATGACTCCTAAGACAGCACAAACTGGGGAGAAGCCCTGAATCCCCAAATAGAGCCATGCAGAGCAGCAGAGAGGTGAATGGTGGAGCCCCAGACTCAGAGTGAGACCACCCTCAGGGAGGAGGGATGATGCTGGCTGGAGACACAGCAGGCGTAGGTACACTGACCCAATGCAGAGGGCGCCCCCACACATACTCCTCCTGGAGGGAGGGACTGTGGGCCTCAGATTCCTGGCCCTCCCTCAGCCAGGGTCCTGAAAAGAGTCCTCATCATTCTAACCAAATTCAACAGCATAAAAATGAGGATAGTGGAGCACCTGGGATAGGAGCCCCAAGGATTTTCCTGTGTCTCCCCAGTATTCACCTCTGCTGTCCCATCTTCTGAAGGAACAGGACTTACCTTCCAACCTCCTCCACACAGGGAATCCCAAACTATGGTAGCCTATACCCCCAGTTGCCCAGGCCGCCTGCATGCTCTGCCTCCATCTGCTCCAGGGCGAGAACTACCCCGTCTCCAAAACTACCTGCCCTCTCCAAGCTCAGTTATCAGTTGAGGCTGTCCTCTATCTCATTGTGGCTCACTTAGATGGCCACAGCTCCCAGGCACTAGGCCCACCTATCTAGAGCATGGGACACAGGTGCTGTTCACACTCAAGATCCCACGGCAGGGTCTCTGATCCCAACTGGGTACCGCGCGGGTGAACGCCTCACTTAGTCCCTGGGACACTAGATTTGAAAACAACATTTTTAAAAAATTAATTAACTCTTCTCAAACAACTCAATTTATCTTGGCCATGAGAGGTTCCTTTAATTCTTCAGGCCACCTGCAGAAAAAGTTTCTAGTAAGTATTATGCAGATTGAATAATAAAATAACTCCAGGCGGCGCCTGTGGCTCCACCGAGTAGGGCACCGGCCCCATATGCGGGAGATGGCAGGTTCAAACACAACCCCGGACAAAAATAAATAAATAAATAAAATAAAATAATTCCAACCTCAGATCCCTCACCCAAATGCTCCTGAAAGAAGGCCCTTGGCTTTCTCTCCGGATGTTTAAAAGAACCATGATTTCTAACTCTTTCCTCCCATTGTATCAGGACAAACGGGAGGAAACAAGGAACCGAGTCCCTCTGCGAGACAAATTGTTTTCTTGTCAGCGCTCCATTCACGTATTCATTCATTACAAGTCAGGTACTTACTAGAATCCGCCCAGCTGTGGACACAGCCTCGGCTCTCCCGGAGGACCTGCTCTAGGCACCAGGATTCCGGACACCTGCGAGAGAAGAGCGCGCAGCGCTGAGAAGCCTTTAGTTCAGCCTCTGCTGTCACAGAGGTGCAGTGGGACTCACACCGCGTCCCGGAGGTGAAACAAAACACTCGGTCTCTCGGTCAGGCCACCGCCACTCTGTGCTGTCCCCACAACTCTGGGGCTTAGCGCTGAGAGCAAAGCAAGCGCTCGGAAAGGGAAGAGGCGGGCAGCCGCCCAGGGCGCCAGCAAGGACAGGACGCGAGGCAGAGGTCCCTGGCGATCTCGGGCACCAGCTCTGGGAGTGGGACTGGAGACCGCAAAGGGGAAGTGCCCCAACGGCCAAGGGCCCTTAGGCACCCTGAACCCTTCTCAAGGCAGAGGGAACCTGAGCGCGCTGCCTCCCGGCGCCCAGGACTAGGACCCGCCTGGGGGGAAGTGTTTTTGGCGCTAAGGCGGCGGATGGGGTCGGATAGGGGCGGCTGTCGGGGCCTGCCCAGAGCTGCACCTGCCACCTCTCCCCTCCTCGTTAGAGTCCCGAAGACCCCGGGAAGGAGTGGGCGCGAAGAGAAGGAAACCCTCACCTCCAGCCTCAGGGGTCTAGGCAGGAGAACGAGCTCCAAGCCACAACTTTCTTCGCCCGGAAGGCTGGCAGGTTGGGGCTCCGCGCCTACGCGGCCCCGAAACGGTCTGCAAGCCCAGGGAGCCCGCGCCTTGAGGAGGACCCGGGAGACCAGGGGTGGGCGACGACTGAGGGGCTGACCAGGACGGGTAGAGGCCATAGAGGGTAGAGGGAAAACTTTCGGCGAGGTCGGAGGACGTGGAAGAGAGTACAGCCCGGTGCCCTGTGCCCTGCGCCTTGCGCCCAGCCTCCCACGCCGGTGCCTCGCTCCCACAGCCCGGTGTCCCAAGCCCGCGCCCGCGCCTTGCCTGCATCCCGGGCCAGCTGCATCTTGCGCGCGCCACAGGAACCGTAGAGTTGGAAAGTGGGGGTGCCGCGAATGGAGGGGCTGCTCCAGCTGCGCCTCTGGACAGCGATCGGCCGCCCAGCTCAAATGCAGCCAGGCTGGGCAGGCTTTCGCCGCGCAATGGGGGGTGGGTCGCCCAGTCCGCCTCGCTCCCCTCCGCCCCTCCACGGCCTCCCTCCCGCACCTAGGCCTTTATCCGCCCCTACCCTGTGCGACCTTCTTCTGTCCCCACTACTCTCTCGCTGCTCATCTCTCTCCCCACCCTTCAGCCTTCGCCTTTCTTCCTCCGCTCCTCTCCAGCCCTCCCTCCCCTTCTGCCCCACCACTCCAGGGGCGGAGCCCCACCTCCCTCCCAGACAATGCAGTGGCTTCGCGTCTTCTCTGCCTGCTAGTCTGGGCTCCCGCTACCAGCGTTTCTTCCGCCCTGGGAGTGGGGATCGGGTAGGAGTGTTGGGTGGGGAGGAAGAGCTGACTCCCTTCACCCCATTGCTGCGGCTCTCTCCAAGCGGGATGGAGACTTGGCCCAAGCTCCTCGGCTTGCCCAGAGCTGTGTGACAGCCACTCCCAGGGAGCAGTCGCGCTGCCCCAGCGGGCACACCTCGAGTGCCCCGGAGTCCCCAAGCAGATGATGAGGGATTTGTTTCTAATGCCCCAGTTCATTCCCAAAAGGATTGAGCTGGACAGGGGACAAGCAGGCCCCTTGGACTTGGCGGGCTGGCAGACGTGACAGCAATGAGAAGGAGGCCAAGTTTCTTTGTCCATCTCTCACCTCCTCCCCCTTCTCCCCAGACCTCCGGGGCTCCCGTGCACTGGAGGCCCTTGAGCTGCCTGGCAGTTTCCTATCTGTTCCCTTCCTCTTTTCAGAATTCTCCCCCGCCTCCCTTTCGCAACCCCCCCCCCCCCACCCTGCAGAATCGGTTACCAGCCAAAAGGGGAAGAGAGCCTAAGGGTTAACTGGTGGCCAGCCCCTGAGGTACAGCCATACCAGCTCATCCAGCCTGGGAGGCAAACATTCTTTACTAAATTCATTGTTTGGATCGTGGAATGTATCTCCCCTAGAAACAATGTTATAAATGGTGATCTACTTCCCAGGCCAGCCACAAGGCTGTTTAACCCAAAATGCGGCTGTAGGGTGGTGCTGAGAATTGCCTCAGCTACTCTAGAACAAGGAGGCCACTGATCAGCTGTAAGTTAAGCTTTTCTTCTTTTCAGGTAAGGGAAATACCCACAGGGGAATACATTTTGAGGACAGAGGGGTTTCTAGATAACCTCAGTGTCAGAACTGCAAGGAATGCTCAGTAAGAGACAAATTCAGAGCCCGAAGAGCTGCCAGTAACCCAGGAGGTCTTTGCTGAGTTCTTTCTCCTCTTTTATTATACACTGGACTTTCCTGCACCCTAGGCACCTGATAAAGGGTGGGCATGACTTCCACACTGGGGTTTGGAGATCTGCTGTCCCAGAAAGCAGTTAGATGCTGCTAGAATCCTTTAGTCTCTACCTTCGTCTCCTAGAAGAGCAGTTCATTGGCTCATAGTGAGTCAGGTGACCATCCTGGACCAATCATCTGGGACCAGCGGTGGGCTCAGGTTGTGTAACCTGGACTGCCAGAAACCCTGACTCTAGGCCTGGTTTCAAACCAAATTGTTTCTGACTACATATATTCTTCATCTAGTGAACTGATTGATCGATTAGCTCAAAGTCACCAGAAAACATTTTTCCATTTATCAATTTCCTCATACTGAAGCCACAAAAAAGAAAAAGCACCTCACCCTTCATCCTTCAAGGCAGAATAGAAGCAACACATCTGTAACAGGGACAAGATTTTGCATATATAAAACTAAGGCATGAAAGTCCACCATTAAACTGTTTCCTTATAGGCTTCTGCCGCGGGACTAAGAAGCTCATGGTCCAGGAAGCAACAGGTGAACATTGTCTAGAATTGCTTAAAATTCCTCAATTGAAATACAACTGAAGCCACAGTGCTATTTTATTTTACTTTATTTTATTATTTTTAAGACAGAGTCTCACTTTGTCAACCTTGGTAGAGTGCTATGCTGTCATAGCTCACAGCAACCTCAAACTCTTGGGCTCAAGTGATCCTCTTGCCTCAGCCTCCCAAGTAGCTGGGACTATAGGCACCTGCCACAACCAATCCCTGGCTTTTTTTTTTTTTTTTTTTTTTTTGGTTTGCAAGACTGAATCTTACTCTTACTCCAGCTGGTCTTGAACTGCTCAGCTCAAACAATCCACCTGCCTCAGCCTCCCAGAGTACTAGGATTACAGATGTGAGCCACTATACCCAGCCCACGGTGCAATTTTAAACTTTCTAGTACCTACATTAAAAATAATAAAAAGAAACAGGCAAGATTAATTTTAATAATGTTTTATTAACAATATCTAAAATTCTCTCATTTCAGTATATAACCAATATAAGGATATTATTCATAAGATATGTTACATTCTACTTTCATCCTAAAGCTGAAATTTGGTGTGTTTTATGCTTCAGGTCATCTCAATTTAGTCATTAAATTTTCATCAAAAATACTTAATCTCGGCTTGGTGCCTGTGGCTCAACGGGCTAAGGCGCCAGCCACATACACCTGAGCTGGCGGGTTCGAATCCAGCCCTGGCCCGCCAAACAACAATGACAGCTGCAACCAAAAAAAAAAAAAAAATGGCCGGGCGTTGTGGTGGGCGCCTGTAGTCCCAGCTACTTGGGAGGCAGAGGCAGGAGACTCGCTTGAGCCCAGGAATTGGAGGTTGCTGTGAGCTGTAATGCCACGGCACTCTATCCAGGGTGACAGCTTGAGGCTCCGTCTCAAAAAAAAAAGATTTAATTGAGCTCACTCACACAACACTTTGCCATATTGTACAGAAGGAGGGTTACAGTATCAGATAGTTTGAATGAGATTTCTAATATAGTTGCACTCACTGGAAGTCAGTCATGGACTCAATATGTAACATTTTTGAATACCATGTTTTAGGTCACTGGGCTAGGTGCTGGGGACAGTGGTGAACAATATGGGGTTTTACATGTAATGAAGAAATCAGTCATGAGTTTTTCACATTCATGCTTATGGGGTTTTATTTAGAGGACTGAATGACGACTGGACTTTTTCTGATATTCCTGTGGTCCATCAATGACCTGCTTATACTGAAATCTTTTTCCCACATTGCACTCTGCTAATTTTGTTTCTGATTGTCCCCCCCTCTGAGGTTCCCCCCACTCAGTTGTATTGGGCTGCAGTGCCATAGCCTCAGCCTAACTCTCAGCAACCTCAAACTCCTGGGCTCAAGCAATCTTCTTGCCTCAGCCTGCCTGAGAAGCTGAGACTATAAGCATGTGCCACTATGCCTGGATAGTTTTGTTTGTTTGTTTGTTTTGAGAGAGAGTCTTACTTTGTCACCCTTGGTAGAGTGCCGTGGCGTCAAAGCTCACAGCAACCTCAAACTCTCGGGCTTAAGCAATTCTCTTGCCTCAGCCTCCCAAGTAGCTGGGACTTCAGGTGCCTGCCACAACGCCCAGCTAGTTTTTCACTGTTACTCAGGCTGGTCTTGAACTCCTGAGTTCAAGCAATCCACCTGCCTTGGCTTCCCAAGTGCTGGGATAATAGGCCTGAGAGCCACCTCACCCAGCCTAAAAATTTTTCCATTTTTAGTAAAGACAGGGATCTTGCTTTGCTCAGGCTGGTCTTGAACTCCTGAGCTTCAGGGATCCTCCCGCCTCGGCCCCCCAGCATGCTAGGATTATAGGCATGAGCCACACTGCACCTGCCCACTCTCACGTTTTCTTCTGAGTCAGGATATCAAAACCTGAGCACCTCATCTTTCCTATCTGTTGCCCAACCTTCACCTCACCCTTGTTCCACTCCATTCTTCTCATATGTTCCTGGCCCTTTTTTTTTTTTTTTTTATGTTTTTGAGACAGAGTCTCACTATGTCGCCCTCCATAGAGTGCTGTAGCGTCACAAGCTTACAGCAACCTCAAATTCTTGGGCTTAAGCAATTTTCTTACCTCAGCCTCCCAAGTAGCTGGGACTACAGGCGCCCACCACAATGCCCAGCTATTTATTGTTGTAGTTGTCATTGTTTGGCAGGCCTGGGCTGCGTTTGAACCTGTCAGCTCCCTGTGTATGTGGTTGATGCCCTAGGCACTGGCGCCAAGCCGCCTGGCCCATTCCTGTAGGTTCACACTAAGAAAACTTACATCAAAAGCCTGGGGAAGTCTCATCCCATTTCATTCTAGTCTTTGCAGATGTCCTTCTGAGACTCAAATAAAACAGGATGGAATAAGGGGATATCACTGAAGCGACATCAGCAAGGCGGCCTGTAACCAAGTCATCCTGGACATGGTTTCTCTTTTGCAGAAATTGCCATACAAGAACCCACCTCACCTGGCTCAGAAAGAGGAACCCTGGAGTCGGCTCAGCTCTACTCCCACAATTACTTCCATGAGGAGGGATGCCTACTTTTTTGATCCCCAGGTACTGAGCATTGAAAAGCTATTTCTCTTTCCTTCCACTTAGGAATCATTAATATTCTTTTTGAAATTAGTCTGTCCCTGACGGCTTCAGCCATCTTTTTCCTTTTGTTCCCAACCAAAGATCCTACCCAAATCCAAAGCCAAAAGCCAATTTATTTGGCTTCTGGAAAGTGAGAAGTCTTGAGTTTTACTCTGGTCAGTTAAGTGGAACAAATCATTTTACCAGCCTTCTCATTCTTTTGACAAAAACAAGGGCTGAATATAAATATAAAAGAGGCAATATAGACTGAGCCCAAGTTAGTGAGAGCTCAATACTCCTTTGGTCTACCTGTTAGGTAAACAATTCCATATTGACAAGATTGAAGTCATCATGTACAATTTAGTGTGTAAGGGCTTGGTGGATTTCAGGCACAAGAGGGCCTTCATTGTACTGCTGAGAGTCCAAAAGAACTCCCTAGAAAAGGGGCATAGGTCTAACCTTGGGGGATTGACTTCTGTAGATACCGAAGGATGACCTGGATTTCCGATTAGCAGCCTTGTACAACCACTTCACTGGGATGTTCAAGAACAAAAATGAGATACTGTTACACCAAGAGACTATCCAGGATACCCATGGGTAAGTGGTAGAGGCCTCTGTACCCTAAGGATATTGCCATTCAATCATATAAAGTAAAATGTCATCTGGGAAATAACAATGAACAGGTACTCGTGTGTAATCAAATGTCTGTATTTTTATATTATCTGTAATTTCTGTATTTTTGTTGTCCAGAATGAACAAAACTCCCTCAAGATTGTGTTCATCTGCGTAAACAAAGTATTTGGTTAACTACATAGAAGGTGAAATGGGCCTCTTTGGCTGAGGGTTTTTTGGTTTTGTTTTTTGTTTGTTTTTGAGGTAAGTCTTACTTTGGATTACAGTAGTATCATCATAGCTCACCTCAAACTCCTAGGCTGCATCAATCCTCCTGCCTCAGCCTTCAGAGCCTCTGAGTAGCTGGGACTATAGATGTTAGCCACCCCACCCAGCTAATTTCTCTATTTTTTGTAGATGGGTCTCACTCTTGCTCAGGCTGGTCTTGAACTCCGGAGCTCAAGCAATCCTCCTGCCTCAGCCTCCTAGTGCTAGAATTACAGGCGTGAGCTACCACACCCAGCCGACCTACTTTATTTTTGAGGTTGTATGCCACTACCTTTCCCTCAACTTTCTCTGATTTCACTGTCTTCTCTTCTTGCCCACACCATCTTCTAGATACAAGATCCGATTCCCTGGGAAACTTTTACCTTCTCCCTCTCCAACCTCCATCACTTCCCAGGCTAACATCAGACAATGGATCAATCCTAAGAAGGAGTCCATCCACAGCATCGAGGGATCCATAGGTAAGGGTTAGAAGACTGGGTGAGTAGATGGGGTGGTGCAATCTCCCTAAACGGGCCCAAGAATTAGGGATTTGAGGTGCCTGGCTAATTGGGAAGACCAGGGGTTACTAAGGATCCTGGAAAACACTAATTAAGTTGGGTACGTATCATACTAATACCAGGGACATGCTGACTATAGAGATAAAAAAGAAATTCAAATTTTCAGGGCCTTTAAGTGCAACCTTAGGTTTTAGGGGACAAACATTTACAGCAAGGACAAGCACAGGGCAGAAATCTGGGCATGAAAGAGCTATAATAACTTCTCCTCACGCCTCCATCCACAAATGTATGGGTTACTAAAGGCTCCCAGAAAAGGCAAAAGGTCTGAAATTTACAGCCCAACTCCCTCTTCTTTCTCCAGTGTCCCCTCACACTGCAGCCACCAATGGAGGCTACTCCCGAAAGAATGATGGTGGCTTCTTCTCCACCTAAGGTAGACATCCCTCTGGACTATAGTGGAACATCCTGCCTCTTACCTCCATTAAATAGCTTTGTGCAAGATATAGTGTGAACTGTCTCTTCTGCATGGACTATGAGCTGCTACTTTACTCTTAAAACATGAGAGGGAAATTTCCCAACTTCTAGAAACTAATCTGTTAAGTACATTTGCAACTTGGAAAGTTATTTTATCTTAAAAGATAAAAGATTTAGGACAAGGCAGTAGTTCTTGCCAGAACACAAGTATTCGCATTTTGTAAATACAAGTCACTTCAAGCACACCAAGCCATCCATTCATTATTTATTAAGCACTTACTAAGTGTTAAGGAAACAAGAATGGACGTAGACCATTCTTTTCTTTTCGAGAGTCTCACTCTGTCACCCTGGATAGAGTGCCATGACGTCATCATAGCTCACAGCAACCTCAAAACTCTTGGGCTCAAGAGATTCTCTTGCCTCAGCCTCCCAAGTAGCTGGGACTGCAGGTGTCCACAACATCCAGCTATTTTTTTTTGTTATTGTTGTTAAGCATGCCCTAGCCAGGTTTGAACCCAGCAGCCTCGGTGTATGGGGCCGGCACCCTAACCTCTGAGCTACAGGCTTGAAGCTCAGATACTCAGGTTCTTTTTTTTTTTTTTTTGCAATTTTTGGCCGGGGCCAGGTTTGAACCCACCACCTTCGGTAAACCTGCCGGTGCCCTACTCCTTTGAGCCACAGGTGCCACCCAGATACTCAGGTTCTTAAAGGAAACTGTCACAGTCACTTTCCACTGGGACTCAGGATCCTATCTATTCTGATAGCATCTGCTGCCAAATGGCAATATGAAGTTTCAGTTCTCATTTAGAATGGCTGAAAGTGGCAAAGAGGTGACTCCCTGGATAATAACTCATGAGGGGCCGGCGCGGCTGGCTCAAGCCCATAATCCTACCTGGCACTCTAGGAGACCCAGGTGGGCAGATCTCTTGAGCTCAGTAGTTCGAGACCAACCTGAGCAACAGTGAGACCCTGTTTCTACTAAAATAGAAAAAATGAGGTGGGCGTTGTGGCGGGCGCCTGTAGTTGAGCTACCTGGGAGGCTGAGGCAAGAGAATCGCTTAAACTCAAGAGTTGGAGGTTACTGTGAGCTTTGACGCTACGGCACTCTACCGAGGGCGACATAATGAGACTCTGTCTCGAATTAGTAAAGGCAAAGAAAACCTCACATAGTTTAAGATAGTAGCTTTTAAAAGATTCCTAGACTTCTCTATTAATTCTAATTAATTCTCGGGTGCGTCCCCAGAATCTGCACTCTCCATAAGCTCTTCACGTTCTCCTAACAGACATATTTACATATACTAGGTGACCATAAAGTTCGCGTGCAATTTAATGCACACGAACTTTAAACCCTGTATAGACAATATACACACACGTGTGTATACGTATCCCTTAGAGGCCGCATAGGCTTTAGCCTAGGGGACCCCAGCCTTGACACCATACGACAAGTCGTAAGACAAGCCCAGTCTAAAGAAAACAAGAGAGCGAAAGAGAGAACCAGGGAAGAAAAACTGCAGCGGCGAGCATGTAAGGGCTCCTGCCACCTTCCAGCTCCCGCTCCCGGGAGCGAGGTGACGGCTCACTCTCTCCCGGCAGCCGCCGGCCGTTAACTTGCTGGCCCAACGCCGCCACCCACGGCCGTGTTTTGGGGCCGGGCTCAGATCAGAATCGCTCGATAATCAGTGGCCCGGGACGATCCCGGCCTCGTCTATCTGATCAATTCATCACTTCTGAGCGCCGGGCCCCGCAGGACCGACTCCGGGACCTCGGAGACCGCGGCGTTGCCGCCACCCAAAGGGCCTCGCTGCACAGCGCCCCGAAAAGGAGGCTTCACAGGAGGAGAGCTTTTCATTTCGGGTGTGCCCGGCGGGGCTGGGGCCACGACCCGATCAAATAAGATCAAAGTGTAGGTGTAGGAAGAGGCACAGGGCAGGCGCACACACTCACCTAGCACGCCCCACGCGCGCACACTCATACATTCGCGCGCCCACTTGCACTCGGCCCACACACGCTTTCCACGCCACACCGCAGCACCACACACGCAACCTCACCCCTGGCTGCTCTCCCTCCCGTAAGCGCCGGAAGTACACGGCCTCTTTTAAATCCTCCGACCCCTCTCGCGCCCCGGAGGATTCTGGGAGGAACCACCACGCGCTGGCGGCCAACTTTGCTGTTCGCGTTGCTGCCCTCGCGAGGCTCGGAGGAGAACCCAGATCCCAGGGCAAGGCTGGACTAATTTCTACAATACAGAATTGTAGTTGTCTTTTGATTTTTGTTTAAGCTACATATTTATACCTGTATCAGTAGTTTTTGACTTTGGTTTTGGAGACAGGGTCTCATTCTGACGGCCTGGCTAGAAGACAGTGGCGTTACCACGGCTCACTTGCAACCTCAAATTCCTGGGCTCAAGCAATCATCCTGCCTCAGCCTCCCAAGTAGCTAGGACAGGTGCAGGCTACCAGTTCCAGGTCCGGCTCATTTTTTCTACTTTTAGTAAAGATGGGGTCTTGCTCTTGCTCGGGCTGAACTACTGACCTCCAATCAATCCTGCCCCCTCGGCTTCCTATAGTGCTAGCGTTTTTCTTTGATCTTGCCTTTATTTTTCTTGGTTTTAATTAACCCATTGTTGATTTTAAATTTAACCCATTTCTGGATATGAGATGATTCAACTTCAGATTTATAGGTGAATTACTTCTTTCTCATGAAAACAGCAATCCCTGGTCCTCCCAAGGAAGAAGGCAACCATCATTTTATGGAAGGGTAGGGGAGGAATAAACTATTTTATTGAGACCGGGGTCTCACTTCATCACCCTCTGTAGAGTGCTGTGGCGTCACAGCAACTTCAAACTCCTGGGCTCATTCACAGCAACTTCAAACCCCTGGGCTTAAGCGATTCTCTTGCCTCAGCCTCCCAAGTAGCTGGGACTACAGGCACCGGCCACAACAAACGGCTTTTTGTTGCAGTTGTTGTTTAGCTGGCCGGCAGGGTTTGAACTGGCCACCTTCGGGGCACGTGGCCAGCGCCAGTAACCACTGTGCAACGGCCACCGAGCCATAGCTACCTTATTTAATACACCTCAAAACCTAATCATTCATACAGTATATAAAAATAGGAATGATGGTATTCACTAATGTAAGCTAAAAAGTGCACTATGGGCAGAACCCAAGGGGTTACTTAACAAATTTTTCTTTTTTTTGAGACAGACTCTTGGGCTCAAGCGATTCTCTTGCCTCAGCCTCCTGAGTAGCTGGGACCACAGGCACTGCCATAATGCTGGGCTGTTTTTTAAAGACCAAGTCTCGGTCTAGCTCAGGCTGGTCTGGAACCTGTGAGCTCAGGTGATCCATCCAACCTTCTAGAGTGCTGGGATTACAGGCATGAGCCACCGTGCCCGGTTAACAATATTTTAATAAATTTAACATGTGACAAATAAAATGGACAGAGACTCCAGGGAAGGAAAGTTTATTTTCAAGGATTTGTGCATACAATGGTGAATAAAAAATTGTATTTCATCTATAAAAAGGAGCTGACTTCATTCCACCCTGGCAAACAGGGTTTCTGGTGATGCCAGTTTGAATTTGAGGCAATACTGCTATCCCCATTCCTCCACCCCTAAAAAAACCCCCCAGAGGAATAACTTCCTATAATTTTTATTTAAAAGTATATGACACATCAACCAAAGTAATGAGTTAAACAAGTTTCTGCTTATCTGCTTACATAAAGTCAAGAAATAAAATAAGCTGTGTATTTGTTTCCTGCTGTGAATTACCTTCACCTTGTGCACTTTTTGGTACATTCTGGTATGAAGACATCTCAAAATATAACAACTCAAAAGTTTAGGTTAAGATAAACTTGACCCAGGAGGCTGTAAAAATTGGTTTGAACTAGAACTGTGGAATGAAACTACTTTAAAATATGAAGCAACTCTAAGCACCAGGCTTAGAGACATTAACCCTATTAGAAAACAAAAGTCATTAAAGCTACAAAATAATAAGTGCAAAACATGCTGAACCTAGTTCCAGGGAGTGACATCCCCTTTGGCCAACAGGTCCCAAACTCACACCCACAAGATATAACTTTTCTTTCTTGTTCCATCAGAATTCCTTTCTCTCATGTGAAAAGTCCTCAGAAATGACAATGTAAAATAGGTGAATCACTGAAATTTACCCTGTGGACCAATTCCTGAAGAGGTAACAGCCACAACTCTGAGATGATGAGACATGTAGTGTTCACTTGATGACTTTTTATACTTCCAGAAAACCTCCAAACACTGGAATGCATATTTCAGAATCTAAACTTCAAGTAGCTTTTATTTTTTTGGAGTAAGCAGATAAAAAACAATTTATTGCAACACAGGAATCAACCACAGCTAACTTGTCAGCAGTTAAGTTTTACTATAATGGATAGTTCAACTGGAAAACTGACTTATGCTTATTCTTGCTTATAACAATTTAATTTTAGACTTAACTTTTTTTTTAAAATAGAGAAGTTCTAGATTTTATAAACTAATAGCTGATCCTTTTGCAGAATCAGAAAAATGGAATGAAGACATCTTCCCTTTGCATGTTAAGTCATCTAAAATGATTTGCGCAGGAGTTACTATACTCCATGGCAAAGACCTTTAATCTCACTAGCAAAGCTGTTTTCCTTCACTTTAGGAAACACCCATTTTATTCATGGATCCTCTGTACAATCCAAACATGCTAATGAATATCAGTAACTTTTCTCATTTGAATTTCTCATGTTCCTACTGTAAATATCATAGAATTTTCAGAGACAACTAAAGAGTACTGTAATATGAAAAAAATGAATAGGCCAAGAAAAACAAGTATTCAACTAAAAATTGCCATGACAACCCAGACTTAAACCCCAAAAAGTCTGTATCTTTTATAACATGACAAAACTTCCATTTGACATTACAATAAATTCTTATACTAGATGAATTCACTAGTGTATCAATCAACATACTAGATTTATTTCTTCTCTAACTGTAAATATATTAAACAATTATTTTTTTCAAGTTTCTTTCTCCCCTATTGGTGGCATTTCAAACCGAGCAACAGTATTTAGCACTAAGTAATTTAGAAAATATAAAAAGACTTTAGCAAATACATGTAGTAAGAATTGATTCATTTTCATATGTCCTTTGATTGAATCTCCTTTTGGGGGTACTAATAACAAATTTTTTGTCTAATGCACTGCTTTCTGGTCTCATCACAGACAGATAATCACAAATTTTATGTAGGCGCAGATTTTCTTGGCAAAACTCTTCAACTACCAGCACATAGCACAGCTACATCATCTGTTTTCTCTTTTTGCAACAGGACCATGTCTGTTGCTTATGCTCCCAGATGGGTATATGAAAGATAGATTTCCAAAGCCAAACAATTTCTTGGCATTGCATAACTCCCATTTTCCACTTAGCACCCCTTCCCCAATTTTCCAGATCCAAATCAAACAGTAAAAAAAAGTCAAGCCTTGAAAATTATCTTTCTTCCCAAGAGGTCTAAACACAGCCTATTTCCTTCCCTAATGAGCCTCATTTTGAAAAGACCCTACTGAGGAGCTGACGAACAAAACAGGTGATAGGTTTTACGTAGAATGTATGTAATCTTAACCACTGAGAAGTGTAATTTATCTGGACATTATATGCACTCTTCCAAGGACTGATTTACACATAGATCAAAGGAAGTTGGCTTTATAGAGTCCTCTGAAGCATATATAATGTTCATGACTATAAGGAGTTTTCCTCACATGTGGCAGGAGCAGATACTGTGGTGTCATCCTGGAGACTGATGATTTTAACTGAACTCTCCTACACTGGGTCCAGGCGTCCAACAGGTTCTTCATCCCTGTCCCCTTGGTTGGCAGTTGATGAGCTGGATACTTTGGAATTCATTTTATGAACAGGACGTAAAAGGCCATTACAACACAAGCAATTGCCACAGCAGCATGCAGCCTGGTTCCAATCACGGCAGCTAGCAGGCAAAGTAAAAAGAGAAAAAAAATCACATCCTACTCTTCACAAAAGTTCTCGTTTTCTAAGTGATATTTTGAAATCTCTAGTCACAGATGAAGACACTTATCAAGGGTCTCAAGGACCTGGGAATATTTTTGTTTGTTTGACAGAGTCTTGCTCTGGCATTTAGGCTGGAGTGCAGTAGCACAGTCAGAGCTCACTGCAATCTTAAACTCCTGGGCTTAAGCGCTCTTGCCTCAGCCTCCTGAGTACCTGGGACTTACAGGCATGTGCCTCCATGCTGAGTCAATTTTTATTTTTGCAAAGACAAGGCCTTGACCTCCTGACCTCAAGCAATCCTCCTGCCTCAGCCTTCCAAAATGCTGGGATTACAGGTGTAAGCCACTGTATCTGGCCATATTTTGCCTTTTTTTTTTTGTAGAGACAGAGTCTCACTTTATTGGTCTCAGTGGAGTGCCGTGGTGTCACACAGCTCACAGCAACCTCCAACTCCTGGGCTTAGGTGATTCTCTTGCCTCAGCCTCCCGAGTAGCTGGGACTACAGGTGCCCGCCACAACGCCTGGCTATTTTTCTGTTTTGCAGTTCAGCTGAGGTCGGGTTTGAACCTGCCACCTTTGGTATACAGGGCCGGCGCCCTACTTGATGAACCACAGGCGGCCTCATGCTGTTTTTTGAAAAAAAGATTTAGGTGAGGATTCCAGAAGAATGTTCCCAAAATAAAAAGTAAAAAAAAAAAAATCTGAGTTAATTAAATCAAATCTTTTTTTTTTTTTTTTTGAGGCAGAGCCTCAAGCTGTTACCCTGGATAGAGTGCCGTGGCATCACAGCTCACAGCAACCTCCAATTCCTGGGCTCAAGCGAGTCTCCTGCCTCAGCCTCCCAAGTAGCTGGGACTACAGGCGCCCGCCACAACGCCCGGCCATTTTTTGGTTGCAGCCGTCATTGTT